>JAODKF010010320.1:0-24463 GCA_026779585.1 Mormyrus proboscirostris
AACAGTGGCAAGATGGATACATCTCATTTTCCTACAACACCTGAGAATTAGCTACTTTGCTTACTTTATAATGAGCAGGTTTGTAATGTTTTATATATTTTATGACATACATTCCAGTCTGGCAAGTAGAAAATCGGTGTCTGGCATAGTCCAGCATATATTGAGTATTTTTCACTTAAATGCACATGCATCAGGGTGGCCTGTAAGGTTATACACCATGTCACATTTGAAATTTGAAATGTATTTTCACCACCGGAAAGCATGGTGGTGACTTCGTATGTAGTTCAGTCTTACTGGGTACAGTTGGTGTTCACGGCATTCTCTACTGGTGGCCGTACGCTGCTCCACTTTTCTTTCTCTTGTCACATGACTCACTCCATTTTGTCTCATCTGTATAAAGTGTGAAACTTGTGAATCATTTTCCCAGTAATTGTTTCGTTCTTGACGGGGCCCTTGTGCATCTTCAGCCTTTCACGAGCAGTTCTTCCTTAGATAGGGTACTGTTCAGGTTGTCTGGGCACTATACATAAAAACACTATTGAATATCAGGATATATGCGGTATTTAGCAGTGTGATAAAAAGAAACAAGATATTTTTTTTCTTTTCTCAAAGTTATTGTTGGGTGGCTGTAAAACAGAGCTTTGGTTCCCAAACCTTGAGGTAAAACCCTTTCCCTAAAATAGTTGCTGTCCACAATCAAAATGCAGTTAAAACCAAATTGAGGTTTTTGGTGCAACAGCAGCAGGAGTCTGTAACATACTGGACTCAAACCACTGCTTACAAAAACTTTTGCAGGGAACTTAGTATATTTGTGAGGATTATGATAACTTTGTGGAACTTTATAATTCTTAAACCAGTACATCTCACATTCTGTTAGTTCTGTTCTCAGAAAACACCCACATAATTTTTTGTTAATTACTGCCAATGAAAAGTGCAATAAAGATGGCTTTTTACAAAAAAATCTGCCTTTGCAACCCTCAGTTTCATAGTACAGTCTTGTAGGGAACAAATGTTGCACTTACACTGAAGTGTGAAGACAGAACAATATATTTTTAAATATGAACAAAAAGTGAACTTCTGAACATAGACCCAAAAGTCATGAACTGTACAATATGAATTTTGAGAAAAAACAAAATGCAATGTATAAATCGAACCTTCCATCCAACCCCTTAGCCAGGGGAAGTGTCCACCAGTGACCACGCGTTATTACATAAGGAAATGTCTCCTACCAGTGGTTGAATCGGGACATTGCAGGTGTATAGAGAAAATGAAATGGAGATTTTACCATAACACGCTATTACAACAGTTTTTATTCTGATTAGATTCAGTTTGATTACTTTAATATTTTGTACTGCGAGCTCTTTAATGTTGGGGTACTGTAATCGTTGTTTTTTCTTTATGTAACACTAAACCTGTCTGGAAACCTTTATGTTAATTGTGTAAACAAAAAACAAGAAGCAAAAATGAGGGCTACAGGTGTCTCATATTGTTTATAATTGTATATAAATATATTTATAAACCGTAGGTGTAGTGGTTTCCTGTAGATAAATAGGCGTTTTATCAGTATTTCTGCTAATATTTTAAATGATAGCAAAATCAACACACCTATATCAGGCTCAGTAGCAAATTTTTAGTGGAAAATAAATTTATTTACAATAATTCTCTCCCTCCGTCCGATCAACTGTGGAACGCCAAGAGTAAATGTACCAGTAATAACACAAAATACGAAAATGTTTTATTACAAAACGAAAAAAAAAGTTTTGTAACTAGAGTATACCAGCAAATCCAAGTTAGAGTCGAGCTGAAAGGTCGTGCGCGCCTACCTCACCTGTAAGATAGTAACTTTCAATCTGCGGATTTATGGTTAATGCAAACATTATAAAGCATGCTATTTAAGTTACATTAAATACATCATTTGCCTCCTAAAGCAAGACGTTATTTCCACAGCACAACAGATACATGCCGATTACTTTCACGACAAGTCAGGGTGTCTAAAACCCTGACTTGTTCAGGGTGAACTAAAAACCACAAGTCAGGGTGAGTTAAAAAGTGCGGAAGTGACATCATTTCCCGGCCGTATTCCGTAGACTGCTAAGTTAACCGGTTAAAAAAGTCCCATGATCCTCATAAACCTCGATTACAAGTTTACAAGTTACAACACGATGGTAGCCGGCAACGACTGATGAACATCACCCTTTTTTTCGTGAGACCGAAAAACACTCCTGCAAGCTTCTGATCAATGACGTCCAGTCGGACCACGCTACTGGGTGCGCGTCGATTGGCCAGTGGCACCTGGGCTCATGACAACAACTGTCAGGTTCCATCCAATCCCCAGCCTCACTGGTTTCCATACAGTGTTTGTAGATTACGTCATAAGCAGAGAATTAAGATCGTATCTGTCAATGGAACCTACAACACTGTCAGTCGCCACCTTGAGGCAGGTTTGCAACGTCTCTTCATTCCCTGTCCGCTTTCATAGTTCTACAAAACACAAAGAATGTATAGGTACACCCGCCCCACGTAGTGTACTTTCTACCAATTTTGTATTGCTCAACTTTGCATCAGAGAGTAAAATGGACAAAAAGTAGTACTTATCATCAGTGGAGAACATGGATCCTACGTTATCGGAGCTCGCTGAGGAATTTTCCCTGGGCGATATCGATGGTGAGTGTTATTCGCTGTACAGTTATCATAAATGACCAAATATCTAAGTTGCCGGTAGTCTGAATGAAGCTACCACAGGCTTTATCCAGCGAAATACACACAAATATAAACATATATGTTTTAAAATCTATTGCAATGTTAAATCATTCTAAGCATTTGTCATAAAAGTTGCATTATACTCAAAAAATATTCTTCTGCCTTTATACTTATAGAAATTTCAGCATTTGTCTTTCATGCACAATTGTAATAAAGCGGTTATAATTTGTGTCCTGGCAAAATACTAAGATGCACCTTTGCGTTGCGTTTGTGCTTTTTAAGTCATTTAAATGTATTTTGACGCAATGATGTTGTTCAGCTTTAAAATAAATGCCAGTCTAGCACAGCGCTTTCGTTTACCGAGTGCATGTGCTATATCCCGGTCACACTTTTTAATTCCTGAATACTATGCAGGGAGAACCGGGTGTCACCGGTGGGGAATCTGACTGAGCAGAAATCGCGTGGCGAACATAAATAACAACTTTAGACCAAATATTGTATTTTTTCTTATTTTTGCGAAGGGTATTCATGGGATGCAATCATAAAGTGTTTGACCTTTCAAGTTTCCAGATTAAGGGGATTTAACCGCTGTTAAATTATTTTGAAATAAAGACTTTAAAAATAGTTGCATTCATTAGTGACTCCAGCAAAATGATTCAGAAAAGAGAAAATTAAGGAGAATCTGATATCCATTCATTTTCTATCCTCCCTATAAATTTAATCCTGGTATAATAACAATGATTCGTAATAACACAGACAAAACAACATTGTTTTGAGTTTACAACCTATCATTTTTGTTCGTTTATTTCAGGGATCACAGACAGATTTGTTCTCTGCACTCGTTTTCATAACTTTCAGAGACTGTTTTATATGCGCCCCTTGCTCAGCATTTCGGTGTAACAGTCCGGTGTAAGCGTGGATCTGGATCTGGCCGCATTCTGCCAACATGGTGTGAAGTCTTTATGCTCTCATGATTTTTGTACGGCTTCCTCTGTCCTCTCAGATTTCCTCCCACAATTCTAAGAATTGCAGGTTAATTCAGGTGTTGCCTGTTGCCTGCAATCTGTGTGGGTGGAAATGTCTCTTGATTTCTTACACCCCGTTTAGGGTGTATGTCACTTAAATGCAGGACTTAAGGTTGATTCTAAAGTAATGAATACTGGTAAAATGCTGTGTCTTTGTGCTGCCTATTCCTCCAAATAGCAGTCAGACTGTGTTGCACACTGTTAAATGGGAGCGTATGTAAATTTTACTGTTGATAAGAACCCTGATCACTCCTGCAAGGTGTGGCAAGGTGTACCTCATGATATAAAGTCCAGTCATTCAAAGGGAAAACCCAGAAGTCTCTTTAAAATTAAAAGTTTTAAATTACATAGATCAGTAACAAGTATACCCTTTAACCTAGTTCTGCAAGTAAATAAAAGTCACATTTACCAGATTCACTGTTGCTACTGAACTTCTATCAATATTACCTTAGGGTGTAACTATACTGTATGATACGAGGCTGATGGACGGTTGATGTCTCAGATCATATTATTCTGTGTTTATTGCATGAGTGATCAGCTTTAGCTGTTTTGGACTTTTCCTATGTTACATTACCTGTAGCTCCCACAATGTCACACACAAACTTCCTCTAGTGTAAACAGTGGGTCGTGTTAGTCAAGATAAGACCTTCTTGCATCCCCATCTCCAATGTTTGGTTTTGACCTTGCTCCGGTACCCTTGACGCACTGATTACCCAACTTCTATCAGTGGGACTTGGTGGGGTTAAGTAGAAAACACACGAGATCCTAGCATTAGCAAAACATCTCTCCTTTATATCCCCACATGCTACCTTGGGTAGAGAGTGAAGAAGGAGAATCGACGTTGAAGAATATCTGCAGGGCTGTATCATGACAGGAATTTGCAGCTGCTGGAGTCAGAATAACCTCTCATGGGAGTTGCCCAGTACGCCTGTATTTATGTTTTGTATATGAGGATTTTAAGGCACTCCCTTAATTGCAGCCTTGCCACACCCACACTATGCAGGAAACCCTTTCCCAGGCTAAACTTTAGAATCGACTCAAAACTCACAAGATATAATATGCATGAAGACGAGAAACGCAACCTCTGCATAAGAATTCCTCTGAGACCCAACAGACTAATGGCCGAGGTTATAGTGCAATGGTGCCTTCTGGGACATGCAAGGTAGCCTATTGACAGGGGGAGATCACCAAGATTGCCGTCTTTTACATCATCACCAATGAGGAACCCTGAGGAAAGTTCCTGCACCCACCTGCGTATTGCATTTTTACTGTATAATGCTGAAAATCAGGCTTTGGAACTGTACACTCACCTTCTGTGTTTTTTTTTTGTTAATAATTATTTTGGCTAATAATCAAAAATGATGCTAAAATTGATCAAATATTACCCGTATGTTTGACTTGGAGCCTGCAATTGGAAGTAGGTCAACGTGAAACTCCTGTAGAACTTTTCTCTCCTTCTTCTTCCTTATGTTTGCAGTGGTATCAGTGTGACAGAATTCTGCGGAGGTTGCATAAAGACCTGTCTTTCCTCATTTCTATACAGTGACCTCACCAGGGTTATAAACCCTGTCTTTTCTCACTGGTTGCCATTGTCTTTTCTCAGTGATAGTCTATGATAATGTCCCAGACTTGGCACTGAGTTCATCATTTCGAGGCTACTGCACCTTTCATTAGGTTAATGGATACTCCAGTTTGCCATGATCACCAGGAAGGTAACTTAATTATCAGTGGAATTATACTGTACATTGGGTGTTCACCTTGTTTTTCTCTCGACTTTATTAGCAGAAATCACAGACCACAGACAAATAAAACTGCTACCAAAAGTTAGTCCTAACTGAAATGTTTTCAGAGTATAATAAATTGGACAAAATAAGAAACTGTGATTAAAATATTATGCTTAATTGGAATGAGCAAGCATTACTCAGGGTGTTTTCTTTTTGTTCCATTTTAATGGGGATTGTGGATGTGGGATTAAACGGATCTTTGTGTTTAGAAGCTTCCAGAAGGGCCCCACAGTACCCACAGCCCAGTCGCAATATTTTATTTATTGGCAGAATCACACACGTATGTTTTTGAATTCTATGATGAGAATATTAATTCACTGAGAAAAACATAAAATAATATTTCAGTGGATCTTTAGCCTGCGATGGCTTGGCGCCCCATCCTGGGTTATTCCCTTATGGGATAGGCTATGCACACCCACAGTCCTGCATAGGACAAGCGGGTATAGAAAATGGTTGGATGGATAAATAGATGAATGGATGAAGAGATGGATGAATGGATCTTTAGCATCCAGGTCTGAATCGCCGCATTGTGTCAGAATGGATTCTTTTCTCGCTGTCAAGTTGCCCAGCTTACATTGTGTCCCTCCCACCCCCTGGTTCCCCATAATAATATGGTATTTGTACAATGAAGGTGACACCACAAGCAAATGCATTATTTATTTACTGTAAAAAGAATGTTTAACGCCACAGCGGGATGCACTGGGAGCAGATCAGTCCCATGTTGTTTTTTAACAAGACCCCTGAGAGGTACGGTGTCTGTGTACACAAATGGTCCTCCTTGTTTCCAGCTATACTTAAGTGCTACTTAAAAAAACTTCTGGGTTTTCTGTTGCCTTCCTCATCGCCTTCTCTCATTCACAGGATGGTTACAACGGTCACACCCTGCAGCTGTTTCTTCTAAGTTTACTATTACTGATGCGAACTGTTTGACGTTCACTTGTGATTCTGTTGCTGCGCTTTAAATAACCACGCTGAGGAAGAATGCTGTGTTAAAATAATATCGCCTAGAATTCTAGTTTGTAACTCGGACGGATACGAAAACGTCGAACAGTCTGTGGAGTACACATTAAGTACTTTCTATACGGTTAGGGGCAGGACAGGAATGGTAATTAAAGATCAAAGCCTGAAATGCCCTCTTCAGGTTGACTGATTGGCAGAGTCTATTTTACAGAGATGCTCCAGTTTGTCAGCAACCAAGTAGGAAACTTCCCAGACATCTTTGAAGATCAGTATCTCAGAGGTTCTGTGAAGAATGTGGGAGCAGATGCTCCACAGCCAGCCGCCCCTGCTCCTCCTCCGGGCGCTCTCCTGCCCGGCCTCACAGCGACCAGCGTCCAGTGCCTCACCCCTCCCCAAACCCCCGTCCAGGTCGTGGCCCCCAAGCAGCCGCCGGTGCGGCCCTCTCCTGTCCTCCACCCGCGGCCTCAGTCCATCCTGCACCTGCAGCCTCAGCAGATCCACAAGGTGGCGCTCCAGACACAGGCTGTCCCGGCTCACAGCCCAGGGTTTGCCGTGCAGACGCAGGCCGTGCCGCTTCAGGGCCACACCCAGGCTCAGACGGTGATGTTTGCCCCCAGCCTGACCACGGCCTCCCAGCCCCAGTTCATCCAGAGCTCTGTTGTCTACCACCAGAGTCCCACCCCTGGTTTCCAAGGTGGGCAGATATTTCTGCTTAATCAAATGAGACGTGAATGAATGGGGAATTCTGATGCTTTCACTTCATGCTTATATATATATCACCATCCATCTGTTTGCCCTAGGCAGGGTTACGCGGCGCATACCCTGGACAGGATGCCAACACAAATATTTAAATATAAAATATATAAATATTGGACCACTAGCTCCTATTTTGACTACCAATGGTTAGAAGATCATCACATCTAGGGTGTGCTCCAGGGTCAGGTTGGGCTACAGCGCCCCTCTCCAACAACCCTGACCTGGAATAGTGATTGGAAGATGGATGTATGGATGGAAGAAGAAATCTTGGTCTGAGAGAGATGCAATTTGTTCGGTCACACCTTAGCTTGTAGGCAAGAGCTTCTTTAATTAAGACTGCTCAACTTTCAAGTGTTTGTTTACCATGGAGAAGCGTTTGGTGAGATGCATTTTCTCAGCACTACTTAGGTCCACTCATGCCCTTAGAGGAGAAGATGAACGGCAAAGAATATAAAGCCATTCCAAAGCATCATGACACTGCCACTGAGAAACACTTCTTTCCTGACGATTGAAATGTTCCCATGGAAATTTTCAGTCATAGCCCCATCCTCAGTTCAAGAATGACCATGGTATGATGAGCATAAATGACATACCCCATGTCTCATGACCACCTCAACGATCAGATGTCAACTAAAATGATCGTTTATGGAGATTTTGGGTTCGGATATCACCAACAAATTATTGAATTCTAGAATTTCTGATTTAACAATTTACTGCATCGTCTCGAAACAGTCAATGAGGGTTTTTTTCCAGGCTTTTCTGGTAGATCGTAGTTTATTTTGCTACTTGAAATGTCCTGTGTATTTTTTGTTAAGCATATATTTATGTATGTCATCATTTTATCATCTTAAACTTATTTTTAAAATTGTCATACTCATTTTTTTCTTTTCATTTTCGCTGAAGTTCTACAGCCGCAGGTGCAGAACATCGTTACATCACCACAGGTGCAGCCAATGGCATTCCAGCATCAGGGAGTCCTGACATCGGCCACTCCTACCATGCAGCCGGTGGTACATGCAGTGCCACAACACATACAGCAGCTCCCGGTCAGTCTGAACCCATCTTCTCTGAGGCTCAGCTTTGGTTTCGAGTGTCAAAATTGCTGATATTGATGTTACTATTGTCTTGTTGCTCTATAAAATGTTTCATAGCAAATTCCACATGCCTGAGTCTAAATGCCAGAATCTATAAATCAATAAAGCAGGATGGAGTGTTTCTGTAAACTCCCTCAATGTGTTTCCTGCAGGTTCTGGTGCACCAACCCCAAATAATAAAGACAGACTCTCTTGTTCTCACAACTCTGAAATCTGACGCGACACAGGTTTTGCCCACCATGCATAACCCACCTGGTATCACTGCACTGACTGCCCCCATCCAGACAGCCTCCCTGCAAGTTCCGGTGAGTCAATTAACGTGGCGATTTAGAAGCAAAGGAAGATGAGGCTTTGAAATGAGCTGTCAGTCATTGTCTGGTTTAGTGCCACGGGAACCAGTAAATCCAGTAAGAATCAACCGAATCAAACGGTCTGTGATTTGCAGAGCGCAGTAGTTCCACCCCCCCCTTACGGATTTCGACACCTTGCTCCACCCTGCATTAGTAAGACCTGTGCGTTACATTCTGTGTAGCTGCAGCCTTGTCAGATTAATCACTTAGTCTATTCACTTTATTCATTTTTTTTCCTATTTTCTCTTTAGTGACCTTTTCAAGCATTCAAGGATGCAAAAGTTTTATTGTCATTTGTACAATGAGAAATAATTGCTTGCATGCTTCCCTGCAGACTTAAACAACATATAACAATGAAGAACAACAAATGACAGGATAGTGAACAATTACATACAATATACATACAATATACAATATATGTGTGAATGGGGTGTGTGTCCTGGGACGCCCCATCCTGGGTTATTCCCCGCCTTGTGTCTGTAGCTTCTCTGTATAGGACAGGTGGATATATGAAGTGGATGGATGCAAAAACACACGAGTAGGACAAGGTGCCGAGGTTTAAAATGACAGTGATTAATAAGTAATGTTGGTGATTAGATAATACACTGGGGGCGTGGTCTCTGCATGGCGGGGGTCTTTCATTATACATCTTATCTAGTCTTGATCCTTTTCACCAGCTCTAAATCTACTTGTTTTCTTAAATTTCTATTTATATATAACCATTGCATCAGGTGGCCTTACATTGTCACCTCACACCTCTGGGACCCGGGTTCAGGCCTCCGCTAGGGTTCCACATGTGTGGAGTTTGCATGTTCTCCCCGTGTCATCATCGGGTTTCCTCTGGGTACTCCGGTTTCTCGCCACGGTCAAAAACATGCTTGGGGTGATTGGAGTTGCCAAATTGCCCTTAGATGTGCACGTGTGAGTAAATGGTGTGTGCATGGGCTCTTAGATGGGTTGGTGCCTCATCCTGGGTTGTTCACTGCCTTCTGCCGATAGTTTCTGGGACAGGCTCCGGACCCCCCCGCTCCCCTGAACAGGCTAAGCAGTTTCAGAAGTTGGATGGATTTAACTATTTTTTTTCTCCTGTCATTCCTTCTGTTGATTTAGACCCTAATGAGCAGCAATATCCTTACCACTCTACCGGTAGTGGTGGGCGGCGGAGACAAGCAGGTGTCACCGGTGATGTGCCAGGGTGGGAGCGTTGCCATGGTGACGCAAGACCAAGGATCTGGGCTGGGGGTGAGCCTAGGGTCAGGGGTCGTGGTGGAGGGCGAGAGGAAGACCACGCACAACGTCATTGAGAAGAGGTACCGCTCCTCAATTAACGACAAGATCATCGAGCTGAGAGACCTGGTTATGGGGAACGACGCCAAGGTGAGCAGGAGGAGGAATGCAAGGAGGGCGGAGTTTTTTGGGCAGGAGCTGGGCATCGCTAAGCAGACAGAGATAGAGTGGGGTCATAGCTTGAGGTTGGGTGCAGCATGACCCATGACTGTACATTGTTATCCATAACACAGTCCCGTTCCTCTCGCTGTCTAGATGCACAAGTCCGGGGTCTTGCGGAAGTCCATCGATTACATTAAGTACCTTCAGCAAGTCAACCGTAAATTACGCCAGGAAAATATGACTCTCAAGATGGCCAAGCAGAAGAGCAGTGAGTTTTTTTCTGCTTTTAACACTTAAATACAGCCTGGGGACTTGTGTTCTTGAGGTTGTAGCAGGATAATACTTTGCTAATTTAAAAAGCTGTTTAATGATGGTGTTACCCAGGGTATCCAGGACGCTCCCCCCCTCGCTCCGGGCCATGTCAGCGCTGTGTAGTGACTCTCCCCCTCTCTACTCCAGAGTCAATACGCCGGGTTGAGAATGTGCTGACGCAGCCAGAAAGGGTAACGATGTCCCCGCCTTTCTCTGACTCGGACTCGAACTCCTCGTGCCAGTCTTCCCCGTACTGCGTTGACTCGGAGTCAGGGACTCCTCTGTCGGAGCGCGAGCTGGTGAGCATCGCACGACCCCCTTTGTGGGACACCCTCCCCCCACCCCGATTCTGATGCACGACACCTAAAGTGTAACCAGAATGACCCTGTGTTTCGCCCCCCAAGGTCAAAAGTGAGCCGGAGTCGCCGGCCTCGCTGGCAGTGATGGACCGCTCTCGCCTTCTCCTCTGCTGCCTCACCTTCCTCTGCCTGTCCCTCAATCCCCTCCCCTCGCTCCTCAGATTTGGGGAGCAGGGCGGGGCGAGCTGGCCCTCATTAGAAGATGGGCACGGATCCTCTCGGGTGGTGCTGAGTCATCCTGATCAAAGCCAGACCTTCCGTAGGTGCTCACTCTCTCCGTCAGACGGTGCGGATGGGAGGCAGCACCGCGGGGGCTTTGGGCCGTTCGAGGGCACAGAAGCATCACTCATCTTCCTTCATATTCTTGGCCAAAATACACATTGGGTCCACTTTGATCCTCTTTCACTGTGCAGTGGAATTCCTGCTGTCAGACGTAGTGCGTGTGAGTTGTACTCAGTACAGTCTATTCTGCCTCGTGGATTTACTGCCTCAGTAAATCCATCGAACCCAAATAAGTCAAATAGGACTTCAAACACTTTCCTCTTACTTTGTAGAACAAGCAAACTTCCGTCAGTTCATCCATTCACTCGTCCATCCATCCACCCACCCATATACTGCTCACCGAGTCCAGCATCGTAGGGCCATATAGAAGCCACTTCCAGCTCAGTGTTCTCACATCTCCTCTTCTGTCTGCGCCTGTTACTGCGTTGAAGGGAAATTGCTTTTCTGCACTGTGTAGTTTTGAAAGCTTTGTGGCAGCATCTCCATGGCTTCTCTCTGCCTGTCCCTCGCAGCCGGCTGGCTCTGGAGACTCCTGCCCTGGGTGTGCATGTGGCTGCTGAGTGGCGTGGGCGCCGTCTGGGGCTGCGTCAGGGTGCTGTACCTTTGGGAGCCGGTCACCCCCCTGCACTCGCCCGAATCCTTCTGCTTCTGGAGGCACCGCAAACAGGCCGACCTGCACTTGTACAGGGTAGGTGCACGTTTCCACATTTGCCTTATTTTCTTTCCCTGCATTTTAGTATGTAGGGCAGCAGGGGGAGCAATAGTTAAGGAGTTTTTGGCCAACGTGCCACAGGTTCAACTTCTCTAAAAGGAAGCCATCTTGTTTCAGAAGTGAAATGGTTTATTATTTCATTCATCCATATAATTCATAAATATTTTTAATTAAGACCAATGGAGATCTTTGGATAAAAGCACATAAAAATGTGTAATATGATGCATCTCTGTAAACATGAAGGATTTAATGTGTAACACATGTAGTAAACTCAGAGTAATGTGGCTTTGTCTCTATCTTCTCCCAGGGCAACTTCTCCGCTGCAGAAGCCAGCTTACAGACCTGCCTGTCTCTCCTGTCCAGGACCCTTCCCACCAACCATCTTGACCTGACCTGTTCACTGTGCTGGAATGTGATTCGCTACTGCCTGTTCTGGCCGCCCCCCTTGCGTCAGCTGGTTCACTGGATTGGAGGGGACCGTGAGTGGGAGGAGTCTCAGACCAGCTTCAGGGATGCAGCTCTGGTGTATCACAGTCTCAGCCAGCTTCAGCTCACAGGTATGTTCATTTGAATCATCTAGTTTGTTGCGATTGAGAGTTTTGAAATGACTTATATATCTTATTTATTTAGACTAACCACTTTTCAGCTCGAGGTGCGATACACATGTGCAGGGTTGTCAGCTCTCATGCATCTGGTGTGACACTCACACTTTCTGACTCCCACGCAAGAAATCTTGTGGCAAATATGTATTATTCCATTATAAACCTAACATTAGCTACATAAAAAGCCCTGGGGTAGTTTGCAAACCATACAAACTATTTTATTTACATAAGGTAATAAAACAATATAAATAAATAAAAATAAAACAAAAACAAACCAATAAAAAATCTCACACGGTTGGCAGTCCTGTACAAAAGAAATTCCCCCTTTTAGGCTTGAACCTACGAACTCTGTTGCATATAATCATGGGTAAGATGGCTTCTCAATATCCCTTAAGAGTAGTAAATCGGACACATAAACATGTGCTCTCCTTCTGTGAGTTTCTCTCTCCCTCTTTCTGTAGGGAATTCCCCCACCCCCAGCCCCCAGGTGATCTCTGTCTCTCTCTACCTCCTTCCCCCTCCGGGCAGGCATGCTGCCCCAGCACGGTGCCCTGTGGGGACTCTGCCTGTCCCTCAACGCTGTGAATCTGAGTGAAGGTGCCCAGGGGAAGGTGTCTCCAGCCCAACAGGCAGAAATCTACGTCAACGCGGCCATCGCGCTCAAGGCCACACTGGGGCGCCGCTGCTCCTTTCTACCTGTGAGCCCCTTCCTGTTTCATCATTTCCTTGCTCTTCTTCTCTCCTTATACGTTAAACCCATTGCCATGACAGTAGTACTGACGTTAATGTCTAAGACCTGGCTGTCCTACGTGAGGCTCTCATTGTACCTACAATACTGTAACAGTGGATTAAAGGATCAGTTAAATATAGAGACAATGAATCATGGTGCTGTGTTTTGTACTTTATATTTACTTAAGCTCTCAAGTATCATCGTGATTTAACCCTAAAATAACCCTAATCCATCCGTCCATCCCTCACAGAAAAAAATGAACCAGTCAAGTGAAATATCTTAAATATGTTACTGGAAACCTTAAAATAACAATGTTCTGAACCAGCTTGTTCACATTAAAGGGGAGGTATATATCACATTAAAGGGGAGGTAACGATTTCATTGTTCTGTCCGTTTGATATTCTCCCTCCGGGTTTCAGGCTTATATGCTGAGCCGCGCGCAGAACACAGCCTGTCAGTCAGACTCCAGGCCCCCCGAGGGACTGCGCTGGCTCGTCACACCGTTGGGAAGACAGTTCTTCCTGAGCTGCGATTGGTCTGTCAGGTCCAGCAGCCTGGAAGACATGTATACCTCTCAGAGAGACCCAGGTGATTATAGTCTGAGGATGACTCTCTTGAAGGCCTGGCTGGAATCTCAGCTCACCAGCATAACAGCAATGGCTCCATAGTAATTAACTGGTAAAGATAACAAAGCTCATTGTAGAACAAATTTCCAAAACTCCAGGAGATACGTGGATTAACTAACTATTTCTGTGGATTTAGTCAATTCTGGAAATTTGATGCTAGTTGTTTGCTAGATTACATGAGGACTGAGCGAGTTTTGGTTCCCAATACTGTGACATATGATGAGGTCATCGGCGGTCTCATCTCAAACACAACAAAAAATAGCGTGAGTGAGTTTTGGGAATTTGCTGTTCGATTTCTTTATAGTAATAGCTGGTTCGAGTTCTTGTGAACTATTTAGCTTCTTAGGAGAACCCACACACATCATGATGCAACACATTTACTCATTTGTACGCAAGACTTTTGCCTGAAGTCAAAAAAGTTCCATATCTGAATTGTTTCTGACCTATACCCATCAGCCATGTGCTTAGAGCTACACTAACACTTAGTGCGTCTCCCATCCATCACCTCCAGCGGACTCCATCTCCCAGCTGCACCGGTGTTTCTGTCAGGAGCTTCTGGAACGGGCTGTGTGGGCGCTCATCCAGCCCTGCCCCCCAATGGCCATGCAGGAGAATGACAGCGGGTAACGTGGCACATTTAGACTCCCTGTTGCCACATTTCCCGCGTTCAGCCATCCCACCGTGACTGTCTGTTTTTAAGGGAGATCTTCAATGCCTTGGAGCATCTTCAGCTGCTGGACAGCGGCATGGAGGAGACACGCACACCCTCTCCAGCTGTCTCCTTCTCACCCACAGGTACACAAGTTCAATTTAGACAGCTTAGTGCAGTAATTTTAAGCTGAATCTTTTGAGCCGGAATTCAGTTTTGTTGAGCTGTATTTCTGTGCAGACCAGAATGGGCAAACTATTAATGAGAATAAATGTATTGTTCGTGTTTTTGTAGTGAAATGTCCTTCTCTTACTGACATCTTAAAAGGCCGTGTTGCCTTTTATTCGGCACTTACTTTTAATTACACACCCTTTATTTCATAAACTGCAGATTTTTTAAATTCTTGTTAATCATTGGAAAGTTGAGTGAACGACTTTAAATGAAAATATAAAACAAATAAAACCAGTTTCCTTTATAACATGGAAAGAGTATGTAACAGTGCATGTCTGGCATCCTGTTAACTGGTTGTGTGATGATGGCAGAGTCAAATTCTAGGCTGACCCTTAACTTTAAATGCATTAATTATCTGTTTCATCCCATGAATCAGATCAGTATTTAATGTTCCTTGCAGAAAGAATGCCTTAAATTTGCACTGGTATTATAACTTTTGCTAATAAAAGTACTAAGATGGTGAACATACTGTAAATTTATTTGTTAGCAAAGAATATTGGGTGTACTTTTAGTAAATGTAACTGTAAAAAGTGAGCAATATGCAAGTGTAGAAAATCTCCTTGTGTAAAAAAGTTGAGAGGCTGATTTTTACTGTAGTATATATTTTGTACAAACCATTAAATCATGCTTTGGTTCACCTGACTACATAGTTTATATAGATCTACTTGTTTCCCTGCTTAATTCAGCTGGAGACCCCGTGTGCAGGTGGTGGGTGGCTGTCCTAAAGGCGGCTTCCCATTGGCTGCAGGGTGACGACGTGGCCGCGGGCACGTCCCTAGCAAGTGCCGAGCGCATGCCCAGAGTCCTGCACGAGCTCAGGTGGGTTTCGGCTGCTGCCCGGACCTGCCGTTGCCTTGGCGATTTCCTTGAGCACCATGTGATCTTGCTCTTGCCCGTTGCAGCCATCCTTTACCCAAAGCCGTGCTGCAGATGTGCAAGGCTGCACGTCTGAGCCTGACCATGCCGAGGGGCCAGGGGGCGCTGGTGTGCCTGTCCCTCTGTGATCAGGCCGGTGGGCATCTCTGGGCCGGCAGAGTGGCTCTGGTTCAGACTGGCGACAGGCTCAGTAAGGTACCCATCATGCCTTGCAGCAGAAGCACCCTGGTCACATGATAACTGGGACATTCCCTCTCTAAGGTGCATCTTTGGGTACAGGGGTGAATTTTGGACTTTCCAGGTGCCATGTTGACAGGGGGCAGTTACAGATTATGTGCACTTACACATTTATTTAAATGTTGAAAGTGCTTGCTGAAGGGGGAAGTGCGTGTATGTGGTGTTGGCAGTGGGGGTGGCTGTGGTGCATTGTGGTTGCATTGCATGATCCTTGCAGCCCAATGCAATGTATCTGCAGTGCAATACAGAGACCTCTCAAATGTCATCCTGAACTGCAGAGCTCCCCCTGCTGCCCCGGCTGACCCAAAGCACAGTGTATGGCCTTTCGTCATACTCCTTCTAGTTCCTGTCACAAAGGCCGCTTTGTTTCTTTGCAAGGGGGTAGAGCTCCTGGTGTGTGACTTCCTGCTCACCCTGAGGACCATGGTGTGGCAGCGTGGCTGTGTTCCCGGTGGCGATCCAGGCCGTGTTTCCTCCTACCAGCTAGCTGGCTTCCAGAGGGACCTCAGCTTAATGCGCCGACTGGGCCAGTGCTGCAGACAGGCACAGGGCAAGGTACTGCCAGCCGGCAGGCACTGAGCACGTCAGCTATGTTCCTATCCAGCACGACGTCATGCGAAGAAAAATACACCTTATATTAGTTATAATAGTAAAGCTGGCAAATTATATGAGTACCAAATGCTTAGATGAGCTTTTTCAATAAAGATTGAAATCTTGCTCAGGGCAGCTTGCTGTTAATTTGTCATTGGATCAATGAGAGCGCAAACGGTAGCATTGATCCTTCCCCTGCGCAGCTGTTTCTGCACGAGACGACAGTGCGCCTGATGGCGGGGGCCAGTCCCATGCGCACTCACCGGCTGCTGGACCACACCCTGAGGCGGCCGACTCCCTCCCGCAGCTGCGGTGCAGGTCACCAACCGGAAACTCGGACGTGGGTCCATGTCTCATGGGCCCATGAGTGGTTAAAATCATACAAAGGGCATGATTTGCTTAACTTGCATCACCCAAATCTTCAATACACCGTGTCATGAAAACAACTAGTAAAAGAGCAGGAGAAATAGTAAACTATCAAAAACTACTACTACACTACTAACAGGCTACTGAGGTTAATGTTATACATCAGGGCTGTTCAAATCACGGTCCTTAAGGGCCGAGCCCTGCTGGTTTTCCAGTTTTCCTTTACCTGTGAGCCAGGCGTGAAGCCTCTGGCCAATCAGAACCAGTAATTATTGGACTAACTGCCTGGGAGAACTGAAAACACGGCCTAGATTTGGAATAAAGGGAATGATTTGAAGAGCCCTGGTATGCATTAACAACTGCTTTCCATGAAAGACTGGCATAATTAAAAGACTGATGCTGGTTGGTCACTAACACACACACACACAGACACACACACAGGTGTAATCAAAATTCATTTCTATGGGGAAACTATACAGTAATCCCAACAATGATGACATTAACCCCCACCCAGCCCTAACCTTATCCATAAATACAAAAATGCAAGACTTTTCGCATTTTTTGTTTTTTTGGCTGCATTCACAGATCTTTGTGGGGACATTTAGTCCGCACAATTTAATATAAACCTAATCCACACACACACACACACACACACACGCACACATACGATCCCGTGTCTTTCAGCACACACTGCCCATGTGTGTAGGCTGAGTTTCGTTGACCTGTATTCTCGGCTCATATGGACGCTTGCCGCTCGCTGTTCATGCCCCCCTTTGATTGGTTTGCAGCTACACCTCCGCCCCCCTTACTCCTGTGTCTTTACCTCCCCACAGAGGGGGCCCTGGGAGAGCAGGAGAGGGCCCGTGCCATCCTACTGGCCTGCAGCCACCTACCTGTGCCGCTGCTGCCCCCCCCAGGGCAGGGAGCGCGGCTTCTGGCGGAGGCCAGGCGCACACTGGAGCGTACGGGGGACCGGCGCTCTCTGCGCGACTGCCAGCGGGTGCTGCTGCGGCTGGGGGGGGGCACCGCCATGGCCGCCTCCTGACTGCTGCTTCAGAAGAACTTCCTCGTCCGTGATACTGCAGGAAGTGTCGCACCCACGACACCATCAAACTCACTGTGCACATAAGGCTTGTGAAGACCCAAAGGACGGGTAATGGTGGTGGTAAAGGGGACGGGGAGCACGGGGGAATGAATAAAAATCATTGGGAGATCAGAAGATTTCCGCCCCCAGTGGTCTCTGGGAGGCTCTGAGGTGCACAGGCTTTTCCGGAAACCCTAACACAGCTCAAATTCCTGCTCACAATCTCAAGTGACAATTCGCCAAGTGTGACAAAGCAGTTTGCCCATTCTGGTCTGCACCCACAGAAATACAGCTCAACAAAATTGAACTCCGGGTCAAAAGATTCAGCTTGAAATTACTGCACTAAGCTGTCTAAGTTATTGCATTAACACATAGACGTGGCATAACACCATGGATACTGAAGGCAGATTTATCCGGTTGGTAAGTTTAATTATATGTGATTGTACATGTCTATAATTCAAAGTGTAATTCTGTGTGGAGAAGCAGTCTAATGTCTCTGCCCGAGGAAGTAAAAATGCAGGAAAGTATTACAGGGAAAGAGAATGGATCACATCAGTACAGGTCCGCCTAGACAACGTTTTGTAACCTTCTACGAATTACGGGTCTGCTGACCAAACCAAATGCACTTGAATGTCTCCATTTTGGTGCTGAACTTAGACCCCCGTCAATTAAATGATCGTTTGAGGCCCAACAGTGTTTCAATCAAATTAGAAGGATGTTCTGTAAAATGATGTGGAGTCTTACTTTTTGTATCATTAAAGCAGATGTACAAGGCTGTATTGTTATAGCACAGTGTCATAGGACGTTTTGCAGTTTGTTTTTGCAGTCGTTTTGCAGATGGTCTGCTTTGTTTTATTTCTTGAAATTAATAGCTGAACTGGAAATTAGAATTAAGCACTTGGATTTGATACAAAGCATAAAAGTACTTTTTTATTATCCAATATATTTTGGTTTTGAAAAGAGACAAACCGTTAGCATTTCTGTGATTGTTAAAGACACACGCTGTACTTTTGTAAATAGAGTGTAATGCTAATGGGCCACCCACCTGCCAATCCGCAGTCTATTGGAGCCAATATTATTTTGGCTTTGTGTCAATACAGTTTTTGTGGCGGAGCACTGACACCTACAGGCAGAACTGCCACAGTGCAGTTGTGCTTCTTAAGCCTGCCTCTAGTGGGCGCTGGCCTGTGCAGGGTTTGCAGCTCTTTTGTATATACAAGGTATAAGCAATAATATCTCATCTATTGGCATAATAATTGCAACATATGCTTCAGTGCACAGACACACTGAAAAAACAGCCAGTCTCTGTAGCCACTAGGGGCAGGGTGGAAAATCATAGGGCTATGTAATCACAGGGCTATAGAATCACAGGGCTGTGTTTTCAGTTTCCATGTCTGTATGTAATTGTTTTGTGTCTGTCTTTTTTTCTGATATTATTTAAATTGTTTTTAAATAAAAAAAGGAAAAACTGGGTGACAGTTACCCTTTTCTCTCACAATCTCTGATTCTGGCTTTAGTGAAACAAATCTAATGGCAGTGAAGAGGAGCCTATCGCACAGATCCTGTAAAAGCAGATTCCACAAAAGAAGAGAAACAGCTTGAGAATTTTCAAGGGGGAGCAGTCTCAGTCATATGCGGCACAATGCCAGTCTCAGTCATATGCGGCACAATGCCAGTCTCAGTCATATGCGGCATGGTTCTAACATGGTAGCTCTGAAACTGCCTTCTTCCGGAAACAAAAATCATCAGTGTGTCATGTGACGTTTCCGATTGACCAGGCCACGTTCGCTGAGTGGCCTAAAAAGCTGACACACTGAGAGCCCTGAGAATTAAACTGACATTTAGGGATGTTTCACAAAACGGAGAAAACGTGAGAGAAGGGAAAGGGCAAAGCTATTGTCATCGAGAGGCTGATTTCAGTTCCCATCTGGATTTCCCTGTTATTTTCTATTATTTGTGCCCATGTATCAGGTAACCAAGAAAGCAGCAATTATACTCTAGTTACCAGAAGAGAGGCCATATTTTCTGTGCTATCTGATTATGGTTCATACTCTAGGAATGCTTTATGCCAGTGTTTCCAAGCCTCGTACGCAGGAACCCTCAGACAGCCCACATTTTTATTCCCTCCCAGCTCCCAATATACTGTATATGTACTTGGTGTTTTTGATTGTCTGGGAGCAAAAGTGTGGATTCTCTGCGGGTCCCTGAACACCGGGTTGGGAAAGACTGCTTTTTACTGTACGCTAATGCTTAATGAAGCACCAATAAGTAGCTTATATGTAAGGATATATCCCTCCATCCATCCATCCTCCAATATCAATCAGTCCATCGCATTTCTTCCATCTGCTTGTCTTTGGACAACAGGAGGAAAGCAGAACATCCATATCAAACCTGAGCGAGGCGGGCAGAGCATGTTCATGAATTGACAAATTCAAACTACAATTGTAAATTTCCTTTCTAATATAATGTTTTCTTGAGAACAGAACTTATCCCAGAAGCCATATGCCGAGATGTCAGTCCACCTGAACTGCATAAGGACTTGTCAGTAAAAATACAGTGTCAATTTCGGTTTATTTGTCATATGCAAGTTAGCACAGGGTCAACATTACAATGAAATGTGATTGGCGAGAATAGACAAGTCTCTCAGCAATATAGTAAAAAAAAAAAAAAGAAAGTAACCGCTATCGTGTACTGAGTTGGTGGGGGGGGGAGAGACATCGTTATTGCACAAGAGATAAAGTGCCAAGAGTGAGCAGCAGTACAGTTGTCAACGGTATTGCACAGAGTAAGAGTTTTTTATTTTTATTTTTTATAACAATAAAAATAAAAATGAAGCGGAACGTGTACCTGAGTCTGTATTGTATAGGACAGCTACCGTGTGCATCCAGTGAAGTGTGGTGTGTGTTCAAGTGTTGTAGGTGAGATGTGGAAAGGCTTGATGATAAAAACTATTTTTTAGTCTTGGAGTCCGAGCAGACAGGCTCCTGTATCGTCTGCCGGACGGTAACCGAGAACAGCTGTCGTGCTGGATGGCTGTGGCTGTCGTGCTGATGATGCTGTGTGTTTTACAGAGGCACCACTGGAGATAAATGTCCTGAATAGCAGGAGATGAACTCTGCTGCCTTCACCAGTCTCTGTAGCGACTTCCAGCCGCTGGCAGAGCAACTCCCGTACCAAACTGTAATACAGCCTGTCAGCAAGCTCTCGCTCGCACTCCTGTAGAAATTTGAGGTGATGTGGGCCACACCCACAAGAACTTGGTGAGAACATGCGCTCCACACACAGATCAGGAGGTCAGAATCAAATCCATTACCCTGCATTTGTGAGACCACTACTGGGTAGTGCTCAGTCATCTGCTTTCTCCAAAGCAGAGGTAGAAATTACAGGCCCAGAAATTAAAAATCCAGTCCAAGATTTTGCTTCAACCAAGCAGCTGAATATTTTGTGACTCTTTATGTTCAAATGGTTTGTTGAAACTAAATCTTGGACTGGATTTTTACTTTCTGGACCTGAAATTTCCACCTCTGCCCCAACGACATACAGCTAGGCTAACTGGTGTCTCAAAAATTTTCCATAGGGCAGGTGCATCACCCCTGTACTTTAGTGTCCTCCATACCAGGAGAACGCTTGGTATGCCAGATGGCCCGTCCAATCCTAATTTTCACTAAAACAAAAGTAAGTTTTTGCCTAATATTTAATTCGGCTATCAGCTAACAACTTGACTTCTCATTGGTGACATATTGGCGGAGTTGGTAATAGAAGGATGAGATTTTACCAAAACGAGATGCGAAATGAATTTGTCCCTGCTGGTGTGATGGGTATCTTGTCCTGGACTCACCCGGTCATATTGCACAGTGACACATAAACCAAGGATGTAACGCTCCCCAAGTGCACTGGAAGTGTGACTGGAAGGAGATGAGGTGTGTAGGTCTTTGGTCAGATGCTGCTTCTTTTACATCCATCATAACTACACATTCCTAAGGGTATGGAGAGGCTGCTGTGAAGTATTGTCAAAATACATTTGTTACACTATTTTAAAATTATTCCTAAAGTGTAAAATATATTGAGGTATTTGCCTTTTGACTCAATTAGACTGACACACTACTTGCAGTCATTTTATGATGCAATAGCGTGTTATAACCAATGACATAATCACAGCCTGGTTTAACTTGGCAGAAATAAATGAAGTTGTCAAAGGGTGTATATGTCAAAGGGTGTATATTCACCTGTTACTGACTGATGCACATCCTTCGTCGCTGCACAAAACCATTGAAGCAAATACAAGACATTACAGCACCTTGGCACGTGACTGGATGCTGCAGGTACACTGCTAGTCAGTGCATACACTGACTACATCTGCATGTTACTCATATATAATTTGCCTAAAATACACTCAATATTTTTTGTTAACAAATAAATTTACAGTATGTTCACCACTTCAGTACTTTTTTTAGCAGGAAAATGTCACATCTTTCATTCATCAAAGTAACCTTTTCTCGCAGTTATAACAGCAGAGAAAATTCGAGGCATCCTTTCTGCAAAGGACATTAAATACTGCTTCATTTCATGGGATGAAACAGATAATTAGGGCATTTAAAGTTAAGGGTCAGCCTAGAATTTGACTCTGCCATCATCACACAACCAGTTAACAGGATGTCAGACATGCACTGTTACATACTCTTTCCATGTTATAAAGGAAACTGGTTTTATTTGACTTATATTTTCATTTGTAGTTGTTCACTCAACTTTCCAATGCTTAGCAAGAATAAAAAAACTTTTGAAAAAAGTTTTTGTGCAAAAACTTTTGACTGGTAGTGTACATGGTGACTGATAGTGTACATGGAGGCGAGCTGTGTGTAAACATGACTGAGAGATGCGGGAATTAGCCTGTCCCATGAAAGGCCATCAAAGAAATTAAAAAGATACTACAGAGGCAGCCTGAAATTGATATGGGTAATGTTAGCAGCAAGGCTGTGAAGTGTTACCAGATGAGAGGGGTTAGACCCTCAAGAGGTGAATCCAGCAAGTGTGTTTATAGTGTGTTTATAAAGTATAGATGTTCGTTTATAGGGACTTACAAAAGGTGTATCCATGCAAAATATGTTATTGTTTTACGCCACAGGGATATGTTCCACACAGGTGGAAGGAGGAGCAGACACAAGGTACGGGGGCAGGAATACGGCTCGAATTACTAATTAATGGAAAGATCCTTTACAGGCCTTTGAGAATATCCAGTAACAAAATGTACACATGTCTAATGTACTTCACCCTGGCTGGAACCAGAATGAAATCAATTCATTGTTTTGCTCATTCAGCTGGGAATATGTTGCGATATTACACATACACTCTCATACATAAAACGGGTGTTTATATTATGTACAACTTATTAAATTTGACAGACATTGCCGAACACACTGAATCGGTAACTTGTAATAACTTGTAGATGTCCATTATATACGTTTTTATTCCAGACAATTAAATGGCTAAATGCACAGCATTTAATAGACATGAAAAGTGCATTGTATGTTGCAATTGCGTGTGAAAATGGAAAAATAAAAGCACGATGAAGGAAGGGGCAGGGGTGAAAGGGTCGTTACTTAACATAAAAGTGCAGGAGTGTTAAAATAATCATGACTGGCACCACGGCCTGGCTTGAGTTACAGGGCTGTAATCCCGATCGCCCGGCCGAGCGAGTGACAGAAGGTGTGGACAGACACTGAGGCCGAGAGGCTCTGAGCAGAGCGAGCGGCATTTCACTGCGCTGACCCACAGTCACCACTGCACAGATCGCTTCTGGGTAGGTCTATACGGCTATATGGGGCCTTCAAACAAGTTAAAGGGATAGTGTGTCTGTATGTGTTTTAGGTTTGACTGTGCTTCTCACTGTACATTGGTGTGGGTGCTATATTTTTCCAATTCCATACTCCGGGAAGAGTTTTTTTGTCCTTTCTTTTTGGAGGATTACATTTACTAGCTTTTTTTCTGCGCGAAAAAAAAAATCATCATTGTCACGCTTAGTGGTTTTTTTAACAGCATTAATGACATTAATGAACAAATGATAGCAAGTCTGCCCTGAATGGTCATCGCTAGACGGTGCTTTTGGCTAATTTGGTCGTGGACTTTATTCTTGCTCAGATGGGTCAGTATTATGTCTTTTAGGGGAGTTTTGAGCAGCCATGATGTCAGTAGGCAGCGGCTGGACCTTCCAAATATTCTAATATCTTACTGTATGCTTTGCACCAGTGACATCATCATCAAGGCAAGGTAAGGTCATTGTAAGCATGTGCGTTTGCCCTGCGAAGAGCCTGGAATGGTCTCTTCCACTGTGGCTTTTGTGTCTCTGTACATGCAATGCTTCTACAAGAGCTGGACGTAGACTTAAGGTTGTGTTGGGAGATGCTGCCTGCCCCTTCTTGCAGCCTAAATCCACCAAGCCGCTTCCAGAAGAGCGTACAAAACACATTGCATGAAATCCCAGGCACTCTCTCACGTCTGACTACCTTCTCCTGCTGCCTCCATTACTGTCCAGTTTCCGTGCTCCTCGACATATACCAGTGGATCACCATCCACTTCACCAGCTCTGCTTCTCTGTCTTATTCTCCCTACATCCCATCTGTCTGGCCTCTTCTCACACTTCCATTCCACAAACCCTCCAGGTTAGCACCTTGGTTCTCCTAGGATCAGACATGTAGGGAAGGCTGATCATCCTCTCGGTGTTCACCAGCAAATCACGCCATGACACGGTTGG
>JAODKF010010352.1:0-24427 GCA_026779585.1 Mormyrus proboscirostris
CCCCCCCCCCCCCCCCCCCCCCCCCCCCCCCCCCCCCCCCCCCCCCCCCCCCCCCCCCCCCCCCCCCCCCCACACGCCACGCTCCTGAAAACTTAAGTCCGTCCAAAATCATATAAAACCGGGGCAGAATGCATATCCCTGCCGGTTCTCTCGGTCCGAAGTATGAAAATACACGCGAGGGTCCAGAAAGACAGTCAGTTTGTTAAGCAACGAATCTAAATACGATGGTCTATTAGAGTGAATTAAATACGGGGGGAAGACACAAGTCTCCCCGCTACCTACGCCCAAACTGTATTTTGTAGTATTTTACAAGTTAGAAGAACAATCACGTAATCCATTACCATTGGATATGTGTCTTGTTTGTCTGACGCACAGCAGCAAAACAGTCCACAGCATATGTAAGTCACAAGACAGAATTCGAGGGAATTAAAAATGTTAATATTCTCCAAGCTTTGTCCCTATAGGGGCTCAGTATGAATTACACATATACCCATAGATTTAGGATTTTTTATTTCTAAAAAAATCTCAGGATACTATCTTATGAGTTGAAACTATTACCGCTACATATGCAGACCTCCCTGTACCTTTTATCCTGGAGAACTCTGCTAGCACCATGCCCTCGAAGTCACCTCCATAGCCGTAATGATCCCAAGATTCTTTAAAATTCTCAAAACTGCTACAGTGGTCAAAATCGTCTAGATTCATTTCATATTCCTCCTTCCGGCTTCTCCGGGTTTCTTAACATGAAAGTACAACAGCGGACACTTGCAAAAACGCAGCTCGATCACCACAAGAAAATTTGAAACAAAACTCTAAAAATCGCCATTACGGTAAAGACCAAAGTCCTTAGCTTAAGTTAAGTTATCTGCCAAGCGGCGTAAACAATTTAGGGGCGGGCTGAAAGCGAAAGAAATCTACGTTACAGCGTAACAAGAAATCGACTTTACTGGCTCGGGTTGGAGAACAGATACTATAGATGCCTACCCTTGAAAATCATAAACCACATAACTGAATTATTTGTTCTGATAAAAGTACGTCGCAACCAATGTTGATAGTGTACCAGCACAGATTCTGATATGGGTCAATTGAAAGTAGACTGACACAATGTACAGTTGTTCATGTACAGTTGCACCAGCCTTAGTTACCATAGGATACGCTAAAATATGTCTGAGAATCACTGCACGTGTTTCTTTCACTGAATTCAAAAATGTAAAACGTGCTAAGAATGCCTTTACTACTTCTTACAATCAGAAGTTTGGTCAACAATTGTTTTGTATCAGAAGCCTGTGCCATCAGAAAGAGGAGCAACGTTGAGATTGTTTTTGGATTTGGAAAGACGAAGATGAGTGATAAGTATAGGTAAGATATATAGTTAAGAGGGTTCATTCTCGAGCTAGTGAAAATACTAGTGAAACTTAACGACATGCGAAAACAGTACATAGCCCGAACTAGGGTGTTTTTCCACTATTATTTTGTTACCCTTTTTATTACCTTATTACTTTACCACCAATATACTACTAGCGGGTCTGGGACGCAGCGGTATTCCAGTGAAGGAGGAGGAGGTATGGAGCACACGCTGATTATAGCGCGCCCACCACCCAACAAATCACCCCAGGCACGAGAACCGGAGCGCTGCCGTGTGACGGTAGCAGACCTTCGTGAATTAATGTAGGAGTCAGTTTACTGACATAAATGTTAAAGTGACCGCTAGCGGTTAGCGCTATTTTTGTGTTTTTGTCGCGTTCTTATATAAAAGGTTTTCAATTTCTTTGAGGGAATAACACACTATCATTGCTTTTCTTGTGTGATGGTAGCTTCGGAGTTCGGTTAAAAAAGTAACGTCTTGTACTTTGTTACACATACATGCACAATTGAAATCGTAATCTTACTCTGATTCCAATTGTATGATTTTTGTGATTCTCATTTTTCACTGCCTACCGAAACCAAAACTACACCTCCCATCAGCTTTCCGGTCCTTTGAACCATTTAGTTGCCCAACCAATACGCCAGATAAAAACGGTAGGACAAAAACTATTCGAAACACCATATTTCTCTTTACTGCTGTTAAGATGTACACGTTAACGATGAATGTGATCTTGTCCGCGGTCGTGTTTCGTAGAGTTTATGGTGTGGATGTATTTATTCTGCGTTGGTGCTGTACTGGTGTTAAAATAAAGATACCCAAATAGCACCACGTTATTGTTTCAACGTTGAATTATAGTTAAATGCGTTGAATTATATGGAGTGTTAAATTATCAACGTTGAAAATGAATTGATTTTGGTCAGATTTTGAATATTGAAAAATTGATGGTGGCAAAACCTCGATTCAGTGTTGATATAAAGTGAAACATTGAAGATCAACGTTGTTTTAACCTTCTTGTCTGATATAGAATCAATGTCATTTCAACATGTGTGTGCTATCTGGGTAGGGATCGATCCCCCAGTATCAATACTTGCCTACTCAAACATTCCTCATCCGGTATCGATTACCGTTTAAATGCGTCAATTACAAATGTTTGTTTTCCTCGAAGGTAATCTTGACCGTTACTCAAAAACTTACTATTACAGTTCACATTTTCTATGCTTTACACAGCACATAAATGACCACAGCAACATAGCCTGCGAGTATCCCAAAAGCCCATGATCATTTTATATCTTAGTAAAAATTGTAATTTGCATTAACGTGATTATATCTATATTCTTAATATTTATAATTTAACAAATATAACGCTATCCAGCTTGTGCAATAAGATGTGCTTTTTAAAAGTATACACTAACCTTTTCTTAATTACAATAATTTAAAAATATTATTGCCATCATCATGTTTAAAAATCTTATAAATACTCAGAACTAAGAGGTATATTGCAAGAAGAAATCAATAGAACTAGTCAATTTTTAACCAGTACTGGTCCAAGCCCTAGGCAAGCTTCACTGCTATTGCCCCTGTCCAAGGCAAAATGAAATTGGCTGTCAAGTTGGTGTCTCCTCAGAAGTTGGCATCTGCTTGTGTTGTCTATAGGATTGTCTTCAATTTATATTTAAACTTATATTAAACCCTTGAGCCAGTAAAAATAACTTAGTGGGCTGGATATGGTTTGGGCTTATTAAAAACATAAAATGAGTCAGATTTCCACTAACCTAACAAAAACAGTTGTTAATCTTCCAAATTCATTGTTTAACATCAGATCCAATCTATATATTAACCTACATCATAGTCTGAGATTTGACATACTGTACATATTTCTGGCTGGTCACTGAAGTAGGATTTAAAAGACAAAAACAAAATCCACTAATATATGCTAGATCCTATTCCCACTAAACTTAAAGAATGATTGTGAGTACTCATAGGACCATAGTGGGCAGTGGTGGCTTGATGGTTAGGGAAGCGCACTTGTAATTGAAAGATTGCAGGTTGGAATCCCCCACCAGCATGTCACCACTGAGGTACCCTGACCAAGGTACCGTCCCCAAGCACTGCTCCCCGGGCGCTGAATTAGCTGCCCCCTGCTATGTCACAAAAGTCACATATGGGTTAAATGCAGAGGACACATTTCGTTGTTGCGCACTGTGTGCTGTGGTGTGTTGACAATGACCACTAATCACCAAATTCAAATTCCACTACTTAACACTTCACCAGCTGTAATCAGACTACTACTTAAGAAAATACTGTAATCATTATTAACAACTATAGACCTGTCTAAAACATTTTATTTAAAAATTATTGATAAAATAGTGCTCTCCCAACAGCAAATATACGCGCTCACTAATAATTTTTCAGTCTGAATTCTGGCAAAGCCACAGTACTGAAACAGCTTTAATGAGTGTTGTAAATGATCAACTGCTGTCCTCAGGGAATGCATCAGTACTTATTTTGCTAGATTTCACTGAGGCTGTTGCTGGTGAAATTTGGAGTTCCACAGGGATCAGTTTTGCAGCTTCTTTTTTTTTTTTTTTTTTGCTTTCTCTACAAGCTGAATGAATGTTGTATTATATGCCACTTCTTTTGTACAACACCCAAAGCACTTAACTGGAGCAATGAGCATCCACTTCACCCACCACCACTGTGTAGCGCCCACCTGGAGAATGCGACAGCAGCCATTCTGTGCCAGGACGCTCACCACACAGGAGCTGCTGAAGGAGCAGGAGAGAATTCACCAATTAGATATAGGGGATGATTAGGACGGCAGATTTTAAAGGGCCATAGTGGGCAATTTAACCAGGACATCGGGGTACCACTTCTACTCTTTGGAAGTATACCCAGGGATCTTTTATGACCTTAGATAGTCAGGACCTCAATTTTACGTGTCATACAAAGGGTGGTACCATTTTTATAGCATGGTGTCCCCATTACTGCATGGAAGCAATGAGATCCACAGGGTTAACGGGCTAACCTGCTGACCACACCAACACCTCTTGCAGCAACAACTCTGTTTCCTAGTTGGTCTCCCATCCAAGTTTTTACCAGTTCCAGACTTGCTGAAATTCAGGTGGATGACCTAGTCTGACTGGCACACTAGAAGGATATTTAAGCATACAATTTTCAGCCATATACCAAATATATATCCAAATATACCTCTTAGCTGAATCGAATGTCTATATATTCATAATTACCCCTTTAAACTGGTTGAATGATTATTTTTACGTGTCTTAGTTTTTGATGTTACCATGTTTTTCTTTACCTCAGTGATATGATTATTACATATGTCCCTTGTAGATCACTGAAATCACTGGGTACCATCCTTGTGAGAGTATACAGTACTATTCAATAGTGCTGTGTTACATTGTATTATTGTACTATTGTAATGCTCTACTCTTAGGGAGTACAAATCACATATCATTTTCCTTATAGCAGACCCGAATATAATTGGAATGAATAAATATGACCCTCCACTGGCTTCTGGACTGAAGTAGAAGACCAAAGACTGGGTACAGATGAGCTGAGCTGACCCACAGAGGGCATGAAAGAAGATAGCCCTACACAAAACACACTCTCCCTGGCTTGTTGATTGTTGGCATACCCAGGGGAATGAGCTGACCTTGAAACCCCAGAGATGCTTTTTACTTATCATCTAAAGATTCAACTATGTAGAACATAGGAGTATTGACCCTGAAATGGCCTTAAGCTAGGCAAGATGCTTCATTACTTACCATTACTTAACTATTTACAGTTCATCACAGTTCACCAAATAAATCTTAAGATTTCAAAATTCTATTACTAATACTGCATTCACTGAACTCCTGTAAACATTTATGTCGTTCTGTGTTGCAGTGAGTCTAGAGCCTATTCCAGATATCCCCAAGGTTTAGCATTTAATAGTGTCTAGGGTTGGGGCGTAACAGAATGAAAAGGCAAGGGAAATTGGAGTAAGGGAAAGACAGGGTGTGATGGACAAGAGAACACGAGGGTAATTTTTTGTATTCTTCTGTTTTTTTTTTTTTTTTTACTGACACGCCACGGACACTGAGCAAGCACATCCGGTGCAAAATGACTCAGGAGTAACTAAATCCAAAACAATAAACAAAATCCAGTTTCCGAACGCAAACCACAGCTAAACTTACCTAAGAGCAAAGAAAAATCCGAGAAAAGCAAACCAACAATAATCAATAAGCAGAGCTCTTGAAGTTTGTTGCTAGCGACTTTTCAATTCTGGGCGACGGAAGTGACGAGGGGCGCATACGAGGAGTCGTGGGCGGGGTCTTGACGTGGAGGCGGAGCGAATGGAGGGTGAGTTAAGACGAGGGCTGTGGGCGGAGCTGAAACGAAACTAACAGCGGCACGTAACAACAGCAATTGTATTTAAATAATTCGTTCAGCATTTGTAACTGTGGAATTAATATGGTTATAATTTGCTTAAAGCATTCGTGTTCTTGGTTCGAGGTTATTTGGGTTGTTCCTTATGTAAACAGTTTCGGTGTAATTATGTTTCACATTCAGATGAATCCTTCCATGTTTGGGATATAATTTTCAAAAAGCTAAAGACTGAACTAAAACAAACTTTGAAATTTGAGTCAGGTGGATTTCCTCTCTTCATTTCTAGAACATAAAGAAAATTAAAAAATATAAATAATAGGTTGATATATCAATGCCTTAATTAGTACTCATGAAACTTAGTGTACTCCATGGGCGTTGTTAGCCCTATTTTAGGGGGGCGTTAGTTCTCATTCATAATTGTGTATTTATTGGCTTAAATCACGAATAGCTTTTTATACTATACACAAGTTTGCCAACTTCCCTTATTTATTGATAGTAATTACGTCCCTGGGGAATTCATTTTGAATCAATGATTATTATACAATTGCAACAATATCTGTTGTTCCGAAAATTAAATGTCTTTTTGTTCATCCGTCCAACTTCTTGTGCACGTGGCAGGGGCAGACCTGGGATGTAGTCCATTATAGGGCTCACACGCACAAACATACGCTATGGCCAATTTAGGAACACCAATTAACCCTACTGCATGTCTTTGGACTGAGGAGGAAAGCAGCAGAGCACAGGGTGTACATGCAAACTTCACACACACGGAGAAGGGGTACGAGGTGACAGTGCGTCCCACCGAGGCGCCATGCCACCTGCACAATGGTTTCTTGTAGGTGTCAAAACAGATAACGTTTGGCGTAAAAGGAATAATTAATATACAGTATAGTTATAGGCTCCTGTTTTGTAAGCTGGGCACCATGAGATATGCTCCCGGCTCAACACAGCACTGTATACAAGCCGTTGTATTGGGTATATACACTATATTTAATATAACTATATCCAATATAATCCTTTATTTATGGCTGTCTATTTATGTACGAGGGCACATGTCTGTCTTAGACCGGGGAATTCCTATTGAATAACCCTGATGTGTACGCGACAACCTACACGTGGCGTCATAACAGGCTGGTTACCGAGCTCGTCCCAGCGCTTGCATCCGCGCGCTGAAGGTAGCTGACAGGTGCGGCGCTCTCAGACAAGCTCTCTCTGACGTCACCGCGGAGAGCAGCGTGCGGAGCGGGGAGAGAAAGTGGACCAGGGAAGACGAAGCTCTCCGCGCAGAGCAGTCTGCTGGAGAATTTACCAGACATCTTACCTAAAGACGAGGTGCCCTCATTGGATTATTTTCTCATCCCATTAGCCGTCAAAGATAGGGACTTTCCTATATATGTTATTGTTTTTATTCACACGTAGGATCATTATCCAGAACATTTTTTTCCTGCTGAATGACTAGCCTCTTTTTATTTGGTTTTCCCGTTCCATCCACCCCTCTTTTCCAAACCCTTGTCTATGTTTAAAAATTTCACACCTTCGCTCTTCCTCTGATCCCACCCAACATTCCCTGTTAAAGGTGAGTTTTTGTCTTTTCATCACTTTTCCGCGTGTGTGTGTTTGTCTGCACACGGCTGCTTGACGTGGTGTTTATTGCTGAATCCCGGTCATATTCAGCAAGCTCTCCCCCTCTCCGCGCCGCCAGCTTCCGTCTTCATCCCGACCTTATCCATCCATCCTGCGGGAAAACTCCTCCGGAGTGACAGTACCTCCGCCGCTTCGGAACTGCGCGCTGTCAGTCTCTTCCTAAATCCATGTTTGGGTGCCTCTGTGTCTAATTTTCCAGCTTGATTGAATATTTTTCATGTATTGCGACGAATCACATAAGGCAAGTGAAAGGGCGCTGATAGCAGGCAGGTAGAAACTGATGAACACGCAGAACACGAAGGCAAGTGGTCTCTGAAAATATCCGGGCTTTGGGTTTTTTTTTTCATACTGTGTATTTTTATGTCAAGTTGTAACTTAAAACACAAACTAACGCAGTAAATTCTCACAAATCGTTATAACCACAAATAAAACACCAAAACATTATATGACGTGTTCACGATTTTTTGATATATAGTTAAATTGCCTGCTTCCTTATAAAAATTGTAGTTACAGATATATTTTTTTATAGTTTTAGTTTTATATTTTTTTAGTTGCACAAACCATTCATCTGCAATACAATTGTACAAACCATCTGCAATACATTAATTTATTAAATACATATAAATGAATATTTAAAATCATTTTCTTTGTATAAGAAATGTGGAGATGGTACATGCTGATTTTTGGGTACATTACGTAGAAATGATTTAACTTATTTAGCTCTGTCCCCTAATATATGTTATTGCACAGCTGTGTGTGTATTGCTGGGTCACTCACCTGTATATCACCACACCGTGATGGTGAGTTCAGAAAGAGGTCACCAGTCATTTTAGAAAGGTCTGCTGGGTTTGGCTTGTACTTTGGGCAAAGGTGCAAAAGCTACGCTCTTTTGTGTGGGTGCTGGGGAAGAATGTGGATATTATCTGTTATTTTCTGGCTTAATAGTGTGAGTCTACCCTAGCAGGCACAATGAGAACAGTTATTTTTCTATATAATTATTACTAGTACTTATTTTATAACAATAATAATATTTTTATAACAATAATAATATTTTGAATACACTCTGCTTTATAGCAGGAAATAGCAATTATATGAAAATGGACACAATTTCTTAGTAGTAGTTAATAAAATAAGACTAATGGAGGCAAAGCAGAGATATAATTCCATTAAATCAGCTTTTCGGAAAGGTGAGAACTATGTCATGGTAATGGCTGATAGTTTGTGAGTCTGAGCCATACTGAGTACACAGCTGCCACATAAACACCACAGCAGCATAACAACTGTATCACTGGTTTATTATGCCTGGTTAAGTTTAAAACCAAGGTGATTCAGCATTCGATTACAAGGGTGAGGGGACAGAATACGAGTCATCTTGGCTTTCATAGAAACTGAGTAACATCTGAGACAGAGTGGCTGCAGTGACAGTCACAGACTGACCTCATCAGCACACGCATCCTGAAGGAGACGTAGGCAGCTTCCCAGCAGAGGATGGGATGGTTTTATTTCCTGTAAACCGCCCTTTATCACTCTTGCTGCTTCTAGCTGGAGGTTCTCCTGTAATTCAGAAAAAAGACTGTGGAGAAGGAGAAGCGACAGGAAATTTGGGATAATGTTATCTGGTAGGGCTTCCCCTGAATATTAGCTAAGATTGTTATATAATTTTTAGTGCATCATCTGAGTGCCATTGGTTTGTTAAATCAATGTGACTTTTAATTGTTTTTACTGTAAAAAATGTTCTCTGTTGTCTGTTTAAGTGTTGCTGGCTGTAAAACAAATTGCCCCATAGGGGATAACAATAAAGTTCAACTCAACTGATCTGCTATATAGGTTAAGCCGTTTTGGAGGTCATTCCAGACCCTCATCTACTGATTCCTCCCAAAAAGCGCGGTTTCCTGTCACAGAAGGGCACAGCATGTTAGTCGTTGTGTGTTCTGGGTGTTGCTTGGTTGGCCGTGCTACCAGCACACCTGTTGCTTGACTTCTATCACTGTATGTTATCTGAGTCTGGGAATGTCATCAGCAGCTGGCTCTGCCACCAGTATGCTTTGTGTGTGGGAGCATCAGTGTGTGTATGTGTGTGTGAACCTTATTAAAACTACAGGAAACATATGTAGTGGCCCATACTAGACATGCACACACTTCAGCAGCTGCCTTAGCTTCCAGGTCTAACAGGAAAATGCTGGGTGCTATAGTCACTATCAGTGTTGCCTCATTCCTCTAGGGCTGATGGTTCAGGAACTTCTCTGTTCATGTGGACTTTGCATGTTCTTCTTGTGATGTTTGGGCACTCAGGTTACCTCCCACACTCCAGAAGCATGTGGGTAACCAAGCTGCTGTATCTATATTTTACTACATATTATTTATTTAACCGACACTTTTATCCAGAGTGACATACATTTAACAAAATTGGGTCAGCCGGTCCCTGTTAGCGGCCAAGCCAGCAATTTGCACCAGTGACTTCCCGATCACGAGTGCATTGTCGGAACCCCCTGAGACACACACCACTCTCCATACTTTCCAAATCGTATGATTGTGTGTTCCCTGTGACAAACCGTTTTCTAGGATAGGCTCCAGGGTCATCATGATCCTGTGCTGTTTACCTGAATGAATAATGAATGTTTTAAAATTTACTTATGGTAGTGTGTTAAGATTTAGTACACAGGTGGCTTTTCAATGTTCAATGTTGGCTAAACAATGCTGTTTAGAGTGATATTTTGCATGAAGAAAGAGTGACGGTGAAGCTTGCTGCAGAAATGTCTTGTTAATAGTAGAAGCTAACACTCATGAAATGCTCTGCTAGGTTACTGCTTCTTCTAATAAGAAGACAAATATGTGTACCGGGAGGCAGACTCTCCACTGAGCTACTCGTAAATATGTAGTAATGAATACTCTGCTCTGGCCTGTACAATGCCGTGCATGCAAAGGTGTAGGAGAGAGTTTAATAATGGGGAGGACAAAACTTAATTTAAATACAAAGGTCTTGTGACTGGGGGAAAGGGGATGAAGGAATTCAAATTAAATATTGGGAGGTGCACAACCCCCACGGTTACTGGTTCAAAAACTGAAATATATTGGCCTAATACTTTCATAAATATTCAAATATTTATTTGGTAGAACCACCTTTTGCTAAAATGACTTTGAGCTTTGAGTCTATGACTATGTCTGAGTTTTGTGCACTTGTTATGGTTATGGACAGCATATTTGTACTGTGGGATGTTTAAATCATGCTGTACATTCTTGAAGAAGTTGAAGCCAGGACTTTGGGCTGCTCTCTGACATTTACATTCTTGTCAGTGTTGCTTTTGCTGTGAGTTCATTGTCCTGATTAAAGATGAATTTCTTCTGAAGCTTCTGGATCTGCCAGCCATTTTCTTCTCTTATCAGTTTATGGAGTTTAATTTATTTATCTTATGATCTATTTACACTACTGTTATTCTAAATTGTGGTATGTTGGTACAGTATGTGCTATTGTGACTCTGCGTTAAGTACTGTACTTTAAGCCAACCAGATTGAGAATGTCATTATATAAAAGTTAATTCAGTTGAATCTGGCTCCCTTGCAGTAATTTGCACCATTGCAAGTTCTTTGTTTCAGTTATGATGGCTGGTGAGAAGCATCCCCATAGCATAATGGTGCTACCGTCATTCTTGATTGGTGGAGTGGTGTTTTTGTGGTATGTACAGCGTTACCTTGAACCACAGAAAGCAGTTTGCATTTTGGCCAGTTTTGGTTTCACCACACCACAACTCCTTGTGTTTCTGTCTACAGAATTCCAGGCAGGCTTTGAGTTCTTTTGTTTTGAGTGAAGGCTTTTTATTCTTGCTATGCTGGCATACAGGTCAGTGTGTATAGGACTCTTAATATGGGCTTTGGTGGCCTGATCTTGCACAGTCTACCACCAGATTCTGTAGGTCCTTCATGGTAATTGGTGGCTACTGCTGCCCTTGCTTGTCTAGGTAGTATCCAAGTAATATTTGATGCTTTTATTCCTTAATTATGGAGCCAGCAGTACCCACTGAGATACATTTATATTTATATATAATTTTGTACCCCTTTTGTTGTGTAGCTTTAATTTCTTTAAGATGGTTTTTGGTCCCCATGTTCATGGTTTTCCTTTCAAATTCAGCTCCTAAAAATAATCCTTGGATAAACCTTACATGTGGTGTATATATAGATACTCTCTTATAGTGTACTAATGGCTGCTCTTTTTTAGAATATCTGCATTGCAGAAAAAATGTTCATGATGAATGGCTAAAAAATGCTGTTTAGAGAAGAGAAACACACAACCATGTAGCAACACATCAGTAAATGTAATTAGTTCAGTCCCTCAGATTCTAATGCAATGTTTGGATCTTCTGAAAGTGGTCCAGATCGGATGCCATGGAGAGGTCTTTGGTAGGGAAATGCATGTCTTCCTTACTATGTGTTATTGGTTTGATCGGACACATTATAGAAAATACAATCTTCAAGAAAATTCTGTTTCATTCATTCAGTTTACAAGTTGTATGTGATTAGCACAAGGTCATTCATGCAGTGAAACTTAATTGAGGGTTAATTTTCTCTTTAAATAACTTGTAACCAGAGGCAGACATTTCAGGTCCAGAAAGTAAAAATCCAAACCAGGATTTTGTTTCAACCAACCAGTTGAGCATAAAGAGTCACAGTCAGGATTTTTACTTTCTGGACCTGGAATGTCCGCCTCTGCTTGTATCTTGTGTCAGTTTTTTGGCATAGTGACAGAATTACCGCAAAATGCAGAGTGACAATGTTTATAGTCTCTTGTATGCTGTACTGGGGCCCAGACTGGGGCCCAGACAGATTGAGCTGAGGGGTGAACACTGACTGTACACGATTTTCCTGACGGGATCAGGATCGCTGTGATAAATGGAACAAAGTAATTGAATTCCCCTTGGCTGGTTCTTCAGGGGGAGTAGGTCTCCACTGATTAAACACAGGGCCAAAAACAGATTACCACAGCCAGGCTGTAGTTAAGGTTAGCACGTGTTAACCCCCAGCAGGTGACACAGTAAGTGACCCTACTGCTCGTGATTATGAGGGAAATATGGTGTCTCGAATTAGATGCTGTTTCTTGGAAATGGAGAATTCTGCTGACTGCATTTACATGGCTTGTTTACTTATGATATGTTGGCAGTCTGACTCAAAATCATATTTGTGTTTTCTCTGCTGTCCAACAGTCCAGTTTTTTTTCTGCTGGAACTGGACTCAGGTGAAAATTACACAAGTTATAGTAATTAAAATCCTTGTAACAGAATTTTCGAAACCCTTCAGAAATATTTATTTTGTGAGGTTGGAGGTATATATTCAGATTTCTGGAGAGTAGCGCTAGTGGCATTGTTTAAAACAAAGATGACACTTTGACATAGATACTGACATTTTTTTTTCTTGTGTGACATGTTTGACATATTCTGAGAAGAATATTCCTGCTCAGGCTAGCAGTAAATCAACTTGGATATTGTCCTGGATCTTTCTGACACATTGTAGTCGTCGCAGGTTAATGTACTTATTGTCACGATCCGCTCCGTCCGATCCTCCCGTGTGCCACGCCCACCTCATTACCTTGTGTTCCTGCCTGATTGTGATCACCTGTGTCCCGTTAATCCTTGGTCTGCCAGTGTATATCAGTCCCTGTCTCCCTGAGTCTGGCGTCGGTCATTGTTGTTGTACTGTTGTGAGGTTATAGTGATTCGTGCCTGTCTGCCTGCCTACCCCAGTAAACCCCGTTTGCCTTGTCAATCCGGCTCCGCTTTGTGTTCTTGCCTGCTCATCCACCACGAATCGTGACACTTATACAGTTTTTTTGTGAATTATACCATTTCTCTGTCTTTGAAATACACCAAAATCTTTAGTGTTTATTTACAAGTAAAATGTAAAATCATTAAAAAAAAAAAAAAAGTAAAATGTGTGTGCATTCAGAATAGATTCGTTAGCTTTAATAAATATGGCTTTCAGCTAAATTTTATTTATATAGCACAAACATTTTCCATGATATTCTGTTCTGAATTTGCTTTGCTTGAATTGTTAAAGAAATAGTTATTAGACAGATGTTATGATTGGCAAAATTGCATTAAAATCAAAAGACTTCAACATGGAAAATGCTGTTGAGATTTTTTCATTTAAGGTCTTTGTTGGTTGAAATATTTAACCCAGAAATGTCAAGCTTTATTTATTTATTTGTCCTGAAATGCATGTGAAAACAAATTGAAATATTAATATACTCTGAAAAAAAAGTTAAGTCTCCAGACGGAGTGGTAGAAATGAAATGAATCTGCATGTCATGAAAGCTCATGTGACTATATTGCAATGATGACCTGGCTGGCCGTGGGAGGACCTCAACATGACACATGCTGTCCATAGACACACATGCCGTGTGTGGACGGATGTTGTCTTCTTGGAAGACTTCACTAGGGTGCTGTCTCAGGAGGGGTAAGGCATGCGGACACAGGATGTCACTGAGTTAGCATTGTGCCATCAGGATCCCCTGAATTGCTAACAGAGATGTCCTGAAGTCATACCCTATGGCTCCCCACACCATGATGCCAGGAGTAATGGTGGTGTGTCTCTCCACAACATTGGCAGAAGTGGTCCTCTCCCCTTGGCACTGCCATATGTGCACACAACGGTCATCTGTGGTAATGCAGAACCGAGATTCATCACTAAACATGGTACGATGCCACTTGTCATCTGTCCATGCTTCCCAGTTACGGCACCACTCCAAATGCAGCCGTCTCTGCTCTGGTGGTGATGACAGCCTACATATGGGACGGTGAACCTGTAGTCTGGCTGATGCCAGTTGTTGAGACACACAGTTGGTGAGATGACACAGGGTGTTGTAGTTGTGTCCGGATGGCAGGCGCAGATGTCATGGGATTCTGTAATGCTTGGCACACAATACAATGATCCTCCCTTAGTGTGATCTTGTTTCAGCTTGTATACAGCAGAATTTTGGTGATTTTGTTGCAATCCATTAGGGACATGATGTCTTATAGAGGTATAGAACAAGCATCACACCTAATAATCTTGCAGACTTGTTGAATGGAGCTTTGATAGCTATTCTGATGCATTTCCTAAGGCCAAACTGCATATTTGTTAGTAATGTGGCTTCTTTTGTCTCTTTGGAGACATGACATTCAGTGTGGTTTAGGGTTAATGTCTGTGCCTTAAGCTGTATGGGACACTTTTGTTCTGTGCTGTCTGCTTCTCAAGCTTTATTGGGCATACTGTTGTCTTTCAGGGTTAATGTCTATGTCTTAAGCTGTTTGTTTTCTGTATCTGAGGATATAAAGATCCAGGTTTATTACTGTTTTTCAGTGAATAAGACATGTCTAAGATTATAAGCTATATTGTCCCATCCTGTATGAGGCAGCGCTTTGTATACCAGGTTGTACAAGACATGACTTATATACATAACACGGCTTTATCTTCCTTCACATGTACACATCTGATTTTTTTGTTGTATAACTTTTCAATTTTCAAGCATTAAATCAAAGTTAAAGGCTGGAAAAAGTGACCACTTTTGCAATATGTTTTAAGTTACTGGGGAGTTTTGATGTGCCTTTGAATGGGTTAAAGCTGGGATAGAAGCGTATACTAACTGATGGAGCTTTTACAGTGCTGGGCTGCTGAACTGGAAAGCTGAAGACATGTCTGAACATTGTAGAGAGTTTCATTGCTGCATGGTGGCCCTTAAAGTGCAGAAATTCCATCATGGCTCATTACTTCAGATGATCTAGAGGCAATAGTTATTATATAATTTCATATTGTAGTTTTGACCTTGTTTATTCCAGTTAATAGACCTTGCAGCGAAATTGTTGACTCATTGCTAAGACACATTGGTATATTATATATTTTTTGAAATATGTTGTTTTTCTGGTCAGCTTATGACTGTCTGCTGTCTCTGCTTAGTGCTATAGAAATGTTCCCTTTTTCACTGCTGTCCTTGATTTGTGGATATGGCACGTTTTTCTGACTGATTTCATTGGTGTTTGTCCTCTGGTTTAAGTGAATCTCAGATGATGTTTGGCCACATTAGTAGCACCGTTTGCTCCCTGTCTTTAATCATCTCCACAGGAGCAGGTGGAAGCGGCACTGCACAGTGCCTAGTGCCACTGCTGGGGACATTTCTGCTTTGCTCATCACACTGGCTGAGCTGGCTGTTTTTCAGTGGTTACATTCTATATGTTCTCTTCCAAAAGCTATGTGCTCCTGGAGTTTTCCTGATCTGACTCATCATGTCTAATGGTGTGCTATGGATGGAAAGTGAAATCCATGATGGTGAACCTTTTGGTGGGTAAAGAAGGAGACACGTAGCTTTGCCTTGGAGGCCAGAATAATATTATTGTCAGAGTATGAGTATGGCCAACCCTTTGCCTTCAGAATGACATCACTTTTCCCATCTTCCCCTCTCTGTGTCATTGTCATTTTGTCCTGACCATTTGTTAGGCAAAGTGTTCCATCACTTTAAGTTGTGCAGCCCTTCCTGACTGTCAGCCTTTCCCTCCCTGCTGTATATAAAACTGACCCCAGCCTGACTAATCACACCCACCCCAGCCATTAATATCCCCTCCACACTTTCTTCTCGATGTGCTGGCCACTTTTGAGATGGGGGGGGGGGGGGATATGTCCTTATGGGATAGACCTTTTCACAATTCATTTAGATAAGGAACTACTATTTATTCTATACCTCACAATCAACCACTTCCAGATTTTATGTCAGTCCTTTGATTTTGGTATATGATATACGTGAACTTGTGAAAACGTATAATAAACAATATTTATTAATATTGTTTATTATAAGTTTTCAGACCATTTGCTATGGCACCACAAAGGCCTCTCTGACAGTATGAGGAAGAAGATTTACTCATGAAACAGAAATTGAACTCTTTGGCCTGAATTCCAAACAGAAAATCTGGCAGGAACTAGCAGGTTGATCCCCAAACCATTCCTGCAGTGAAGCATGGTGATGATACCCTCATCTTGAGGGGATGCTTCTCAATGGCAGCACCTGGGAAACTGGCCAGCACTGAGAGATGAGCAAAGCCAAATATAGAAAGGTCCTTGAAGAAAACCTCCTCCAGAGTGCACAGAAACTTAGAGTACAGCAAAGATTCACCTTTCAGCATGACAACGACCAGAAGTTTGCAGCCAAGATAATGCTGGAGTGACTTGAGAACATGTCTCTGAATGACCTTGAGTGGCCCAGCCAAGTCCTGGAGATGAAACCCACAGAAAATCTGTAGAGAAGTCTGGATATCACGCTTCGGCCGCATTTCCCATCCCTTGTGGGTGGTTCTGCAAGGGAGAGAAATTGTCCAAATGCATATGTGCCAAACTAACAGGAGCACAGCAAGGAAGACATGCAGCTGTTATTTCTGCGAAAAGTGATCCGACAAAGTTGCAGGCTCCAGATATCCCAGTTAAAATGGGATTTCAGCTTTTTTTGTTATATATTTGTAAAAATTCTTAAAAATATATTTTCAGTTTTTAATTATGGGATATTTTGTGTTGATTGATGGCAATGAAAAAATCAATTCATCTGAAACATCTGGAACAGCAAAGTTTGGAAAAGAGGAGGGATCTGATTATTGAAGGGACTCAGAAGTATGTTTGCATTTCAGTTTAATCTCAGACCAAACTAATACCTTCCATGAGTACTGAATCTGCATGAGTAATTTGGTATTTAATGTGGCTTTGTGAGTGAAAATTACACGTATTACTGCAGCTGCATTCCTAAAGGATTTTCTTCTCGCACCAGTGGGTACACAGTGGCAAGCAAGGTTAGCTGTATATAATTATAGTGGTGTTCTCCAGTTTTAGAAGAATAATGATATTTTATACAGTATATAAATATATTGGTATTGATATAAATTCTGCTATTTGGTCCCATCACTTGAAACACACAGGATCAAATTATTTTGCACAACACTGTGGTTTGACAGGTGTGGCTCTGGGACTTCAGGAATCCCTGTTTAATCTCGGTTTGATTAGAAAGGATGTGGACCACATTGTCTATGTAAGATGAATGGGTCCAAAATTAAATTGGTATATGAATATGAAAAGACAAAGGGTGTAAACAGAAAATGAAGCATCAGACATGTAAAGGATCTGATCTCAAATTGTGTTTGCTTTTTTTAATAAAAAACAATGAAAATAAGCAGGACACTAAAAAAAAATGAAAAGTTATACATTTATAACCATTACTGACTATTGTTTTGTTTTGTCTTGCTGTAATCTTATGTTTTGTTGTATCTCTCATATTTGGATATATATACATTTGATCATGTAGTATATTTGAACAAAAAAAATGTCCACCACAATCCAAATATTTTATGATAAATTCTTATTAATGTTTTGGGGGACTTTATTCAGGGTGATTTCTTGGCTCAGTGGGTAGCACTGTCTGACTTCACACCCCCAAGGCTATGGTTTTCACCCCCAGTTCTGTGTCTGTGGTGTGCTCTCACAGTGTCATGTGCTTTAGGGGGACTAGTGTTCCTAAATTGCCTGCAGTGTGTAATTTTATGCACCATAGTTGATTGTCATCCAGTTCAGGATTCTTTCTTCCCTCACTTCAAGGGAAAGGCGTCAGAGCCACCGCTTCAGGTAAGTGGTTGTGGAGAATCACGTGGATGGAAATTTATTCCTTAAAATTTTAAGATCTACATAATTATTTGTTAGAAGCTGTTATACATGGTTTTGTTCAGATTCACTCAATGTTACATATTTAGAGTTAACAGACGAATCGAATCGTATAACTGTTACACAGAATATGAAGTTCTTAATCCTCCTAGGGAAATTTCTTTGCCCTATCTTGCTTTTCATAAAAGTGAGAGCTATCTTGGGAGGGTGACAGCAAGGGGGCAGCCACTTTGTGGAGCCCAGGGAGCAGGGGGTTAAGGACCTTGTTCCAGGCCCACAGGCATGTGATTATTCTGCTAGGGCTGTGCTTGAACCAGAACCTCCTGCTCATAGGCATAAGGGCTTAGCCTGCTGAACCACACACCAGTCCTAAAACCGATACAATATGGTCACCTTGAACTTGGTTTTATCAGCTGGGCGTCCGTATGTAACATTTGACTGTCCTGATAGGCTTCATAATACTGTGTAATGTCTGTCTCATTCTCATGCTACAATAACATGGACTTTTCTAAAGGTCTGTGGTATATCCTTGTTGGTGAACTCACTTTCCTATTTGTGAGCTTAGTGCTCTTATAATAGTCACGTGGGATAGAGCACTGTCTATTGGAAAGGTCTATTTAGTTTGTGGTAAGCTGTGTATCATAGGAGGTAAATTGAATATTGTTTGACTATCATGATCATAATAGCTCCTACAGCAGGAAGTCACAGAACTACATCTAATGCAGCAAAGGTCATTGTGTCTTCATCTTTGAAGTACATCCAAGCTAGTGAATAACACCCCACTGCAATTACTCAACTCAAGCCCAGAGCTAACATGGTATAGAAATACTGGTAAGACCTTGAGGTTATACACTTAAATTTCTGCTGTGAAAGTATTTGCGACTGATGGGATTTTGGGTCCTTTCATAATGCAGATCAGAAGAATTAATAATGAAAGCCTAGCACTAAAGTAACTTTTTCCATTGAGTTTAACAGCTCTCTGAAGTAATGATCCAAGCTTTCATTACTAAATAGAGTGCTTCACTGGTACTTTAGCAGATGCTCTTTGCTAATGAATTGCAGGTATAACACATCAGAATACAAACTATAGGCATTTCTAGACACATCTGTGCTTTTCTCTCCAAAACATTAGTTATCAGTGGTTTAGTTGAGCTATGAAACGTTAATGCTTCTTCCTCATTCATAATGTCAGCATCCCAAAAAGATTTGTGTATGAGAGTCTTACTTATTTCAGAATCTGTAATGCATATATCTGAAATCAGTGGTTGGGAAACCTGCAAGAATAAAGGTCCAGAAAAGCATAATATTCAATTTTGTAAAATCAAGGACATATAAACTGCTTAGCATACTTAAAATGGGGCAAAAGCATATGCAATATCTGTAATAATTAATGGGCCCTTTATCAAAGAGAGTGATACAATACCGTATATAACTGCCAGTGAGAGTCTACCAGTAGCCTTACCTTTAGCTGCTCAACTGAAGGAAAATATAATCCATTCTGTCACTGGAAAATAGCCACAGAAGGCATCACGCTGTGATATTTACTCCAAATGTGTAACTAGTTGCTTTTACATTATGCTTGAAAGTTTTCTAGAGAATTAACTTGAAAATGGTATGTATCACTGCAGTCATCTAGGCTGAATGTGTTTTTTATGCTTGTGCAAATATGTATACTATAGACTGGGAAATAAGGTTCAATTTAGACTTAACCATTAGAAGTCAGCTACAATTTGTATTCACATGCTGACCCTCCACAACTTTTCAACTTTATTACGTCTCTTTATCTTGTATCATCCATTTTGGTAAGATATGTAAGCATAACTGACATGAATGTCAACAAGAGCCACTGTCATCAAAGTAGCTTCTAAATCCAACCTGAAAAATCAGTTGCACCTCAATTGTTTAAGGCATCTGCTTAGTAGATGTTTTTATCAAACCAATATCGATTCAGAAAGCAGGCTCAGATGGGGCTCAAGGGCCCTGCTCGATTCAGAAAGCAGGCTCAGATGGGGCTCAAGGGCCCTGCTCGATTCAGAAAGCAGGATCAGATGGGCTCAAGGGCCCTGCTCGATTCAGAAAGCAGGCTCAGATGGGTTTAAGGGCCCTGCTCGATTCAGAAAGCAGGCTCAGATGGGCTCAAGGGCCCTGCTCGATTCAGAAAGCAGGATCAGATGGGCTTAAGGGCCCTGCTCGATTCATAAAGCAGGCTCAGATGGGGCTCAAGGGCCCTGCTTGATTCAGAAAGCAGGCTCAGATGGGCTCAAGGGCCCTGCTCGATTCAGAAAGCAGACTCAGATGGAGCTTAAGGGCCCTGCTCGATTCAGAAAGCGGGCTCAGATGGAGCTCAAAGCTTTGCCTTGCTTAAGGGCCCAACAGTGAAATTCCTGTACCAATGCTGAGACTTGAACTGGTGACCTGATCGCAGGCACAGCAGCCTAACCCACTGAGCTGCACACGTCTGTACTGTATGTACTTGGTACAATGACATGCTTATCTGCAAGGATTGTCAGTATCAGGTGATAATAACTGTTAGTGAAGCTAGATGCTTGTAGTACTGTGATTCGGTTAAGCCATTCAACTGTATGGCAGAGCCCTGTATAATAGTGGTCATGTATGTCTGAGTGAAACATGAAAGTACAGTAGTACTCCATAATTTGTTTTCTACAGCATACAGTACTAGTCAGAAGTCAGGACACATCTGCTTTTAAAGCATTAGTCTATTTTAGTTGTGTTATTCACCTTATAATAAAAAGCTTTGAGGCAATGTAATAGAAGTAATAGATGTTAAATATTACGATGATTAAGAGAAATGTCATCTCACCATTTTCTCAAAAATGTACACTCTTCAAAATAGTGCCCTAGTACTTTGATGACAGCATTGAAGACTTTTTGCATTCTTTCATCATGCTTCCAAATGTCCAGACTTTGACTGGTACTGTACATTACAAACAGTAATCATAATAAAATTAAAAAGTACACTGAAGACAAGTTTATGAGGAGTGGCATGCAACACATTGAAATTCATGTATAAGGTCATTCCATTACAATATTTTATTTTAAATTCAAAATAATTAATGGGAATCCTTTGGTGTTGGAACCAACTGGTACTTTTAAGGCAAGGTTAAGATCAGGTTCAGCAAGATTTATATTAGCGAGGGTCTCTCATCTTATTTGCTATGTGTATGCAATAGTTTTGTTGTTTGTTTTTAAGATGCCTGTGAGTTATTGACTGTCTGTGAATCTTGTATCAATCCTTCATTCAACGCATCTGTTATATGTCCACAGGAGATTTTTGGCACAAAGAGGGTTGTAACGAAATAGGCATGTACAGTAAATCTCAGCAGAGCACGTTATTAAACAGAGAACTGTTTAATAACTAGGTAGATGTTTAAAACCAAACAGTGTAATACACAGCTAGAATGTAATAATGCTGGAGAAAATCAAGGGGAAAGTATTCAAATGGCCTTCATTTCTACTGGGCTTTTCTTCTGTATCCATTTCACACTGAGGAAAAGTTGTATGTGCCAGACACCACACTGTTACATCCATCTGGCAGGACTCTGACGCCATCTGTACAAACTCAAACATGTCCCGGCCAGTTGACACTACACTCCTTTAAAAACATATCCTCTCTCTGAAATTGGAGGTTGTAAACAAGTGGAAGGATAAGCACTGAGATCTTTATGATTACTCTGCTCACGTTACTCTCAAACAGCTCCAGCTTAGGTTTAAAGGAGAAAATGCAGTGCAGTAATTGTTTGTGATGACTTAATTCTTTTGGAAATATAAATGATTGTGTTGCATCTTTGGCATCTGGTCTATAGATCCACCCTGTATATAAAGCAAATTAACTTCAAGTCTTCAGTTTGTCACATACAGTTGTGTCTGTTAATTATGGCCAGTTTTTAGAGTGAAATCACAAAATGGCTCACTAGATAATTAATTATTTTGTATCTTCTGAACGTTTGACCAGATTGTTTATTTATTCCCCATTGCTTTAGAGAAGTGAATGTGAGGGACATAGGACCTTAAACTAATAAAATAACAATAAAAAAATATCCAGTTTCCAAAAGTATTGGAAAATGATACTTTGATATATTAATATATAATTGGTTATTATTCACTCATTTGAGAAATCAGTGATGGGATGAATATCCAATTTTGGGAAATAACAGATGTTATTCGAATCTATAGAACAGACACAGCCATCTACCCATATTCTAACCACTGATCCAAAACAGGAAATCACACTGGATGGGAAGCTAGTCCATTGCAGCATACACACTCACACATATACGATGAATAGCAGAAAGAACATGCAACTACATGGGATTCCAACCCCCAGCCCTGGTGGTCTAATGCAACAGTGACAGCGAGACTCACTGAGGTCCAGGACAGAGCCATTCCTACTAATTACTGGGTAATTAGCCTTACTTCCATTTCAGATAAAGTGAATGTAATTGAGGTAAAGTACACAATGTGTTTGTGTATTTTATTAGATACTGAGGAAGTCATACTGTTTAATATGCCAGTGCAGTCATTTCTGACATATACAACATTATCTCGATCTGGAGGGTTGTATATTACTGCTTTAAATTGTTTTTGCAATGTTTACATTGTAGATGAGTGTGTGTAAATGGGCCGTGATCTATATTTCATCATAGTATCCACCAGGTGGGCTTTTATTAGCAAGTGTGAAAGTGTGGTTCAGTTGTATGTTTGTTAACAGCATGCTTGGCAGATAGACCAAATATGACAAAAGTGAAATGGAGCAGCACACAGTGTTGAAGACCTCTTTGGATCTTTCTTTGGCGCTGCCATTTCCATGAATTGGCTATTACAAGGTTTATGGCAATGATGGCTGATAGCAGGTGATGCTTTTACCCTGAACAGCTGTATATTTATTAATGAAACTGTCTTCCAGCCACTTATGCAGTACAGGACCATATGGGAACCCATCCCAGGAAGCAATGGCATAGATGTTGGTCAGGAAGCTCATCCCATACAGGACAGACACATGTACACACACACACACTATTGGTAATTTAGAGACACAATTTCACCTAAATTCTGGTCTTTGTGTTGTAGGAGAAAACCTGCATAGCATGCAGAGACTACAGTCTCCACACAATCAGGGCAGGGGCAGCATTCAATCTCCCAGCTCAGGTTGTGTGAGGCGGCAGAGCCACCCACTGTTACCCCAAGCCATCCAATAGCGAAACAGATTTAAATTGTGACTCACCTCTGAGCCAAATGGTTAAGTCCAGAAAAGGACAGGATATTCATTGTATTTATAACACACAGGCAGATGGTAATATATTGCACCTGGTTTGAAAAATAGTCCTAGCCTACACAAAAATTTTCTCCAAAAATATTACAAAATGAAATGTGTCTATGCAGTGGTACATACAGTACAGAGTTTACTTGAGAAGTGCACTCTGTTAAATCAATTCATGTCAACCTTCAAACTAATTTACACAATTTAAAACACTGTTCATGATTGCATCTCTTGAGTGATATTCAAAGACAGAATAGATACAATTCCAAAATTAGAATGTTATTTATAAACAAGGGAAATGGCAATGACCATTGGACACAGCCCAAGCCATGTACATACACCATGCTAAATCTTCCACTTGTGAAACCTCTTTGACAACCTGATTTGGTGCCTGGTTGAACAGGACTGTCATGAGATAGCTGTTAGTTGAGATAGATTGAGTCTAACCTATCATCAGGCAAGAAGCAAACAGAATCCAGGATGCTAAGCTAGACAATAGGGATTTCTTGATTCAATTTTTTTGGTATCCTAATTCTATCTGATTGATTCAATATTTATATCCACTGATTCCGAGTCCCAATCCAGTCTTTTAGTAAATATTTAAATATACATAAAGTAGGCATTGGTGCACTGTTCGTGTGAGTGCCTCGTGATTTCTCAGTGCTCTTGACACATGTTCCTACCTGCTTTTGAAAGGATGGCGTCGCAAACATTGCAGGTAGCTGTTTGGCTACATTGAGTTTCCAATTTAAAGAATTTCCACTGATGCCATGTGCCTCAGACTTACTGCAGCCTATGATGGAACCGTACAGTCTGCGCCACTGCTGAAAATCAGGCGGACGTGGGAAATTAGATCGATTGAGCTGTGGTACCTGGTATCGATCAGTTAAAAAATGCCTGGATAGGCCCTGATTCTGACCTTTGATATCAGCTCACTACATAACTGCTGGACAATGAACTGGAGATCAGGTCAGAACCAAACCAATCAAGAGGTCAACCTAGAACCAACATAACCAACCCAGGAAAGGTTAGTTGAGCTAAATCTGTTCAGCCTCAAGCAAAGGAGACTGAGGGGGGACATGATCCAGGTCTATAAG
>JAODKF010010427.1:0-24356 GCA_026779585.1 Mormyrus proboscirostris
TGAGCGGAGTGGAGCGCTGAGAATTTCCGCTCCTCGCTCACGAGGCTGTTGGCTCCGCCCGCTCCTCCGCTCTAATTTGCACTAAGCCGCTCCGCTCAACACCGCTCCTCGCTCAACTAAAATTTCCTCCCATTAAATTAGTCAAATCGCTCCACGCTCGCTCCAATTTAAAAGAGGGACAAATAATCTGCATGCCTAACAAATGTCATCTTAAACTGAAGCCCTATATCATAAAGAAATATGAGCAACGGCAACATTGCCACTCAGAACATATAGCAACATATAGGCAACACCGGACAGGTTTGGCAGTGACATTCCACACAAAAATATGCTTACAAATAAAGGAATCAGTGGGCTTAATAGCCTAAATAATATACAGACTAAGCATCCACATTTTAAATTCCTCATTTTTTTCTGTTGATGCTGCTGCTGCGTCTCTATAAAAAGAAGTTCACTCACAGCGTTACGTGAAATTTAAAAAATCCTATTAGACCTACTTTGAATGACAAAACGAATTTATTTGATTACCAATATTTACTTTAAAGGATTTTATACTTTACTTTATAGACTTGATATACTACAACCATATAAAACTTGCTCACGTTTTGCTCTGGCTTCCGCTTGTTTGTGTACACTGTAAAAAAATCGAATGTAAAATAACAGTCACAAGTCTGCTGCCGGGCTGCCTGTGGCGCCCCTGAGCACCCCGGTTGGCCGCCCCTGGTGGCTGTGCGGGGTCGGGGATGGGGACTAATCGGGGCCAGTCGGGGAGGGGGCCTCCTGTTTGATGGGGGCACTGTCATGCCCCCCCTACGGCATCAACTACCAGCAAATCCAGTTACATATATATTATCTGTTTGTTAACATCATTATGTTATGAACTCGGGCAGATTTGACACGCGAGCGTGGCATGATGCAGGCACTCGCGGCTCAAAGGACAAAATGGGGTTTATGAACAGGACTAAAAACACAATAAAACACTTCAACAAATCAAAGGACCACGAGGGGTCAAAAGTAAATAGAGATAAGACGGATTACAAAACGGGGCAGGTAAACAGAACATACATCGAACACCAAACATACAACTATCACAAATAATCACAAACAATGAACCATTAAGGACTAAAACTCAGACAGGAACTTAAATACAAAAACTGAGCAGGATAATGACAAGCAGGAGTGACACAATTAACCAATCGGGGAGTGTGCAGGACAATGAGTAATTATGAAAATACACAACGGCAGGCAACAGGTGAAGCTAATAAACAAAAACATGAAACTCAAACTAGGAAACAGAATCTAACAAAGGGAAAGACGGACAGGTAAAAACGATCAAAAACCAAATACAAATGAAAACACAGGGACTATAATACTGATACAATTGAAACACAAGGGAACAAAATCTACAAAAACAGAGGAGGCAGCGTTCGAACATATGACAAGGGATCACGGGCAGCCACATACTCAATGCATTGAGCCATGTGGCCAACAGGGAACAAGGGAAAACAAAGACTGACGATACAAGGGACGGGATGACCAGCGGCACCTGCTGGCCAAACGGGGAAGTGGCACAGGGTGGAACAACTGGGGCTGACCCTGACATATTATTATTATTGTTGATATTATTGTTGTTATAATTTTTTATTCTTGTCATCATTAGCGTACTATTACTGTTTTGTTATTTGATGTCTTGTAAATGAGTGGTATGTGTGTTATGGTTGTTTGTATTCAGCATATCCCCTACACTTTGTTTTCTCCATCTCACCTTTGTTATTATTATTATTATTATTATTATTATTATTTATATTTACATTTTTTCTCCCCATTAATTGATTAATGTCTGTTATTGTTATGATTGTTGCGTCTGTGGCCTCCTCCCCCCCCTTTTTTGTATAATCATGGCACTAGAGCAAGTGAGTTCACAGTAGCCACACTGAAAGAAACAGAAGCAACAATTAAAACGGATATGATTTCACAACATGCTTCCAGAACAGAAATAATGGGAACAACCAGTAACACACGCAACAGCTGGGAAGAGGCGTGGCTGCACAGAATGATTTCACATGCGATCCTGGGGTGTGGTGTGCGTAGAGTCTCTCTGACTGAGCAGGGATCACTGGCTGGGATCCCTTGGGGGCATGGTTGCCAAGGTGGGAGTGACGACAAATGTATTATCCGGTGTTTTTTGGTAAGATTGTTATGTATAGTAATTATGTATATAGTGTTATATTATGTTAATTAATGAATAACTGCAAATAAAATGTTCAATTCTAATAGTTGAAAACCCTTTGCAGGCAATGACTGCCTGAAGTCTTGAACTCATGGACATGACCAGACGCTGGGTTTCCTCCTTTTTAATGCTCTGCCAGGCCTTTACTGCAGCAGCTTTCAGTTGCTGTTTGTTTGAGGGTCTTTCTGTCTGCAGTTTAGTCTTTAGCAAGTGAAATGCATGCTCAATGGGGTTGAGCTCAGGTGACTGACTTGGCCATTCGAGAATATTCCACTTCTTTGCTTTAATAAAGTCCTGGGTTGCTTTTTCTGTGTGTTTTGGGTCATTGTCCAGCTGTATTATGAAACACCACCCAATCAATTTGGCTGCATTCGGCTGGATTTGAGCAGACATGATGTCTCTGAACACCTCAGCATTCATTCGGCTGCTTCCATCCTGTGTCACATCATCCAGAAACACTAAAGACCCAGTGCCACTGGCAGCCATTCGCGCCCAAGCCATCATACTGCCTCCACCATGTTTTACAGGTGATGTGGTGATCTTTGGATTGTAAGCTGTTCCAGCCCTTCTCCATACTTTTTTTTTCCCATCATGCTGATACAGGATCGATCTTGGTTTCATCTGTCCAAAGCATGCTGTTCCAGAATTGTACTGGCTTTTTTAGATGTTATTTAGAACTCCAATCTAGCCTTTCTATTCTTAAGACTTTTGAGTGGCTTGCATCTTGCAGTGAACCCTCTATATTTGATTTCATGCAGTCTTCTCTTTATAGTAAACTTGGATATTGATATGCCTGCCTCCTGGAGAGAGTTCACTTGGTTGGCTGTTACGAAGGGGTTTCTCTTCACCATCAAAATTATTCTGTAAACTGCATGATTGCCTCCACAGCACCTTGTGCTTTCACAAGTGGCGGCTGTGGGTGGTTGTGTGACATCTGTTTTTCACCTTGTGATGTTTTGTAAATGGTTTGTTTTGAGGCCTTTTTTGGGGGAACATTGCATCTGCTGTTTCAGGGGTGATAATGTTTTTTTACCCCTTAAAACCTTTACCTGTCTGGCTCTCTTTCGTCTCTAACGAGATAAGATCGACGAGTCTGGAGCGACGGTGAAGTGTGTAAAATCATTCTTCTAAAAGGTCTGCATCTCTGACAGGATGCCGGGGATACATGTGAGTAAAATCCACGTTACGGTAACGTTTTTTTCTTCCATAACGGTATTTAAAATAGAACACTAACAAATATGCATAATGTATTCTTATTCTTTTAAAGACTGACAGGGTCGGCACCTGTTTGCCCAAGTCTTCAGTGTCAATTGTCCAATTACTCCCCAGATGGCCGCATCGCTCAATGAGCTGAGCATGCAGCTTCCTGTTAACCTGTCCGTTATGTGTTTGAATCCTGCCCCCTCTGTTTTTGTATTTTGTTCCCTAGTGTTTCATTGGTTTCATCGCTTTTTCTAGTTCCTGTGATTTTGTTGTTTGTTTTCTGTTTTGGTTTCTTGCTTTGTGCCTTGCTTGTGTTTTACCTGTCTTTCTTATCCCCCAGTGTTAGATTCTGTTTCCTTGTTTCCTTGTCAGTTCTTAGTTTCCCTGTTTAGTTTCTAAGTTCTGACTTATTATTAGTTTCACCTGTTGCCTGTTCTCGTGTGTTTACCTGATTGCTCATTGCCCAGAACCCTCCCGTATTGGTTAATTGTCTGTTTCACTCCTGCTGTGTCATTATTCATTTTATTTTCTGTATTTAAGTTCCTGTCTAGGAAGTTAATGTAGTTTATTTTCCTAAAAGATTGAATTCTGTAATGAAATCAGAAGGTGCTTCAACAAAGTATTAGTTTAAGGGTGTGCACACTTGTGCAACCAGCTTATTGTATGCTTTTTATAAAATAATTTTGTTTTTCAATTGAAATGTACTGATTAAAGGTCACATTAAACATGGGAAAATGGTTTGAAATATTTTATTCTGGTCTCATTTTTTACATCACAACACCTGGCATTTTATGAGGGGTGCACTCTTTTTATATCCATTGTAGATAGTAATTTTCAGTGGTATTAGTCAAATCTCCATTCTGTAACACCAAGCCTGGTCACACTGCGCCTCGTACGAATCTCTTCCCACCTGTGACTGGTAGACCTCTTAGACCAGTTTGTCTATGTCAGCATTTTGTGTTTATTAACCTCTTCTTAACATTTGGCACTTCTTTGCCATATGAAGCATTCATTTCCAGTTTTCCAGTCCTGAATCACATACCTTTTCACCAGTGACAGTGCTGGGTTTTTCACTATCCACATTTTGATTTGCTTTGCTGTCACTGGAGAATTTGACAGTCTAACCAGCAGAAACACAGTGTCAGGTTGTAGTCAGGGCTTTCTGTAAGCGGCAGACGATGAAATAAATGCACATTTGCTTGTTCTATCCCCACCTTGTATATTTTTTTGAACTGGTATGCAGACAAGGTTAGGATGCCCAGTGCTCAATTGTTGCAGAGGCCACGGGCAAAACAGCTTTGGACTCATTAAAAAGACTCATTAAAGGGTTATGATCTGTGTAGGCTGTGAGAAGCTGTCTGTACATGTATATACTGTAGAAATAGTTTTTTTTAATCCTGAAAACTATTGTTAATCTTTCTTTGCTGCTATAACTGTGCAATAAACATGTTCCACCAGCTTTTCTGTTCCATTCTCCGTGTGACAAAATGGCCCCCATCCCATAGGCTGATACATCAAACAAAAAGATAATAATCTGGATCAAAATGTACCAGCGGTGGTGCTGACTATAGAAGGTCCTTTGCTTGAGCTGTCCGCCACCTTCATGAGCTCTTTGTGCAGTGACTGTTATAAAGGCATTAAACCAGGTTAGAGTTAATAACTTACTAAACCTAGGAATGACCTGAGCTCATCCACTTACTTTGGACTGGGGTCTTCCTTAATTGATCTCGCATGTTATTCCACTGGTGACAAGCCCTCAGCTGAGATCTTATAGCCAAGAAAGTCATAAGAGAAACACATACAGAAGGAAATGTGGGAGTAATTAGGGGGAGCATTTGGTAGGTGGCAGAAAAACTCCCTTGCCACGCTCAAGACGTTAACTGGCTTCTGACATTTGTTTAGTGTTTGGTCCAGATTTTTCAGGTGCTCTGCGTCGGACCCGCTGGTCACTAAGATGTCGTCCAGGTACACAGAGACATTGAGGTTGTTTCTTAGCAGATATATTCAGAGTCAACTGGAAAATCGCTGGACTGCAGACGAACCAAACACCATGCGATTGTACTTCAACTAACAGTTATGCATTTTGATGGTCACATACCGTTTGAAGTCCTCATCAAATGACAGCTGCAGGTATGCAGGCACAAATTAGTCATTGGGAAGGTCAGGAATTTCCCTGGTGGGTCAGTCACGTCAGGACCGGTCATTAACCGGCTGTGTAATATAGCATAAATGATCATGACTGACAAAATATCGCAAGCCTCACCCCCCCTGGTTCCTGGGTTGATTTTTGCTGCCATTCCACCCCAGCTGTTGTGTGACTCATGTAAAGCTTTGTAAATGTTTGTCCATCTGGCAGTATGGCAAAAGGATCCTCCACCCATGATAGAGCCATCAATCCTCCAGCCATCCATCCAGCTTGGCGGCACGGTTCCTGGGAGGTTTTCATCCCCACTATACATGCTGTGTCATCCTCTGGTAGGACAGGAATGGCAGGATCTACAGGCCCAATAACACCTACCTGCTGGAGCTCGTCCAGTTCTGCCTCCGCAGTATCATTCATGGCTTAGGCTGCTGTTGTGTGGTTTGAAGAAGCATGTTTGTGCTTGTGACTCAGCACACAGTTTCACTGTTGTTGCATGGAGGTGTCCAATGTCACGACTGGCTTGTAGGATGTGGCAAAGGATCCAAAATAAACTGCAAGTTGGCAAGAGCCAATTGATTTAATAACAATGAAGAATATGAAGTCAGAATTCACGTTTATACCCTTATACCAAACCACGATACAAGCAGAGACACGCATGTGTGGTAATCAGCGTCTCACATATTTTTCTTGGCTGAGGTGCCTAAGTGGGGGGGACAAACACATAGGTTTTCCTTTCTATCACCTTTATAGAATCATGGAACTCCATGGAGGCCAAAGCCTCCCTCCCAGTCCTGCCCAGCACCTAAGAGCAGATCCCACCAAGATACATTCCTATGGCTGCAGTCAGCAGCAAACATATGTAGTTACATCTGGGGATTTTATACTCTTGTCTTATTTAACACCATTGCAGTGGGTTAAAGATTTTAAGTTATATCAATCACAACTTTATTGATCCCCGTGGGGAAATTCTTTGTCATGCTATACAAATATATATCCAGCAACATCAGTCTACATGGGAGTGGGTGGTTCTGGAGGTATACAGCCCAGGGGAGTCCCAACTCCCCTAACACCTCTCTACATGTATATAAGGCCACATCTAGTAATAAAAGCAGCCTTACATCAACAAACATACCACCTTTGTATTTCAGGAACAATCACAGCAATTCAAATTATAAACAGAGGACGTCAGTATTTGGCAGAGTATTCTTTATGATGGTGGGTGAAATAAACCACAACTGCTGTTAGATTATATACCTAATTTAAGTTGAATGAAAGTGCTTGGTTTACTATATGTGAAAAACATGAATGAGATTAACTCAACCATGTTCCCAGAACACAGAATGAATGCATCAACTTTTCAAAATACTCATTCTAGTTCTGTTGAAACACTGTCCATGATTCCCTGAATAAATGAATTATGCACAAAATTAATACATTTACATCATATTAACATTATGTCTTTGATCAACACCAATAAGTAAGTTGGATCTTTTTCAGTGTCACATCTAGGGAAGGACGGGAGCAAAGGCAGGCATAGGGAAAACCAAAAGGGGCTTTATTTAGACAAACACCAAGCAAAAACAAAAGGAAATGGACCACCCAAAAAAGCGGGGTAGAGAGAATCACCTGACTTGCCGCAGGTGAGGATACAGTGGCTGTATGACTCCCTTCCCCACTGTATCAGCGCATGTATCCAGGCCTGGGGGGATGTCACACCCTACTGACATGGGATCAGCAGTGTAGCTCATACTGCCAACTCTGCTGTCTGTTTGATTTGATATTATAATCACTGTGATACAGTCACATGACCTTTCACCACGTGCAGATTCATTTCATTTCCATCACTCCGTCTGGGTGCTAAGATGCTAAGACTGAAGACAAATACAGGCGGCTGATTCTCCAACACCATTACACTCAATACAGGAGTGCATCAAGGCTGTAGGTAAAGTACTTAGCTCTCTGGTCTACGCTTTGTGCACCCATCACTGTGTGGCCACACACAGCTCCAACGTCACTGTCAAATTTGCTGATGACACTGTGGTGCTGGACTTCATCTCCAACTATGATGAGACAGCTTACATGGAGGAGGTGGAGGACCTGACATCATGGTGCCAGGAGAACTACCTCCAACTGAATGTCAGCAAAACCAAGTATCTGGTGGTGGACTTCAGCAGGACACAGCTGCGGTCCTACATTCCTGTCAACATCAATGGGACTGCAGTGGAGAGGGTGAGCAGCTTGGAATATCTGGGTGTTCACATCTCCGAGGATCTAACATGGACTGTACATCAACCACCTGAGACACCTGAGGAAGTTTCATCTCTCACCTGCGACCCTATGGAGCTTTTAATCTGGTGCTGTGGAAAGTGTCTTTACCTAGAACATCACCTACTGGTTTCGGATCAGATGTGTCCAGGACATTAAAGGTCTACAGAGAGTCATCCAGGCAGCTGAACTCTACACCAGATCAGATTGACTATCTCTGCAGGACGTTTACTGCAGGAAATGCAAGACCAGAACAACCAAGATCATCAAGGATCCATCTCACGTCAGTAAGTGCCTGTTTGACCTGCTTAAATCAGGCAAACATTTCAAGAGTATTATGGCAAAAGCAGAGAGAATCAGGAAGAGCTTCTATCCTCAGGCCATAAGATTCCTAAATCAGAACATGCCAACACAGCTTTTTAACTGTTCATAATAACACACTCTGAACTCTCAAGGAACTCTACCTCACCTGCTGTTATGACATCCATGTCTTAGAAACACTAACATCACAACTAGCACGATGCACTTTACAAAATAAATGCATAAATATACACATTCCATTTTATTGCACAGTGTACAGATATTGTTCATAGTTGTAAAGTTTATGTGGATTTATTTTTTCTATATATTTTCAGTGCCTTAGTCTTAAATTTAATTTGTTAAACTTTATTGGTCTCAGGATCAAATCTTGGGCAGCTAAATGTACCTTAGCTGTAGGTGAATGTATCTTTAAAGCTACAAAATTGTCTTCTGAGGAACATTATTGTACCATTGGGGCTACATGTTGCTTGTAACTTGGGGAACAAAAGAGTACCGGCGCTGTATTAATTTTTCCGCCAGTCTGTCTGTCTGTCTATCTGTCCTTCCATTCATCCGTCTGGTATGTCTGTCCACTGAACTATTCCACCTTCCTTTTATACTTTCATGTGCTCTATCCTGCCCCAAAATTACGTAAAAAGAAGTTGCAACATCTTTAAAACTAGTGATGTCTCTCTCCAAAACCAGTATCACTGGGCTTTGTCTGCCTTCGTGTTCAGTTCTTAAGGTAAGACGGAGAATATTTTAGCAAAATGATTTTAGTTACTTTTGTAGAAGTTTATGATTTTTAATTCCAGGACTAGAAGTGTGACATGCTGAAGACCCAAGTAAGAATAATGTTAAAGAGACTCTTAAGGATTAATCATTTTAAATCACTATAATTAGCCACATAAGAATATTGCTGTTTCTTTGTTGGTGTGTCAGTGTTCCTCTGTAAGGTGTTTTGTGCAGGAATCTTACTTACACAGTACTTTGTTACATTAGTTACTGAATAGACCAATGTGATAATAGTAATAAACACAGGGTTTGTTTTCTTCATGATGTATGTGTTACACATACACATAGTAATTGACTGTAAATGTAAAATTTAATTTTTCATTGTTTTGAATTTCCCCGACACAACAGACAATAACTTCAAGTTTCACTATATAAAAACATGTCCTCTTTACAATTAAAAATTCTTAAGTAACTGATTACAATAGCATTCTTGAGTTTGTGCAACATTTTATTGAATAATTGCAGTAATCACATCTAAATGTGAAGGAAATGCTGTATTTTTGGACTGACAAAATCAAATTGGCCCAAACTAAAATCAATTAATACAGCCAACAACAGTTTATTGATATAATGTTAATTACACTGTTAAGTCAACACCATATAACTGTCATATATAAAACAACTACAGTATATTGGACAGATAACTCAATTAAACAAATGATAAACTTCTTATTCAGTCAATTAGGCATTTTTTTGGTAAACTCCAAAAGATCAAAAGATTAACATAATAAGTACTTTTTTTTTCTTTCTTTTTTTTCATTCTGGTGAAAGAAAATTTAATATTTTTAATATTTAGAAACCCACCAAATGAAGGATCGTATACCTCAGGTATTAGTCTCTGCCATCTTTTCTTGGTAATTAGTGTTTCAGAGTTTTTTGGAATGACAGAATTAATGAATGCATGCTTTATTGATGTGTATAATTGGGATGTGGAGACTATGCTTCCAACATATCGGCTACACATTTATTCCTTCATTTACCTCTGACTTTAACAAAGCATTCTGGGAACTGTAGTACCCATCACTCATTACATATGTCATTTGATTTCATGTCTTTGATGCTGTTGTAGTACTTACTGGTGTTATTTCAAAAGAATTCTAAAAGATTCCTTTCTAGTTGGTAGGGTTTATCAGGATTTGTGTTGAAGTGTTACTGGGTCAAGGATGGACTCGGATGCTGCAGAACGTCTGGTTTATTAGATACTTTCTTATATCAGGCATGCCGTACTGATGTGACTTCCTTTTTAATGCGTACTATGTCAGCTCTATAACATATCACAACGTCAACCTTTGTTTAAATGGCTCCTTGCCGTCACTTTGTTACACAATACTACAGCTTTAACAGGATGTATATTAATTAAACAATACTGAGTGATAACCAAGACCGTTTTTTTTTTTTACTATTACTGTGCTTAACCGCGCAGACTCTCTCATGAACATATTATAACTGCATACTATTTATATGGTATAGTACTGTCCATTATAATCAAACATAATCTTTGTAGTGGGCTGGCTTTACCACAACTCGTCCAGATCTTGTGCGCATTATCTGCGTATCTCTGGGTTCAGCTGCAAGTGAATTGTCAGCAGGAGGTTTCATTACTAGGACCCTTCTGGATTTCACCTTGGCTTTGTGGTTCAGCAGTGTAAATCCTTCTTGCGGTCTGCTGTCCTTGTGGGTTATATGGTCCGCGTAGGTGGCATCTGTTGCACCTGATCTTGTTACCATTTCGAGTTTGGGCTATATAACTCCTTGGCTCACTGCACTTCTGCAGGAAGACTGTTGGGTGCCATGTACCTTTGCCCGTGTTCAACACCGGCACATGCTGTCCAGGTTGGAGTGGAGGTAGTTCTCTGCGGCAGCTGTGATCATGATGTATCTTCATCACTGTCGCTCTGTGAGCCGATTGTTGTCAGTGCTCCGCTGGGCCTGGGTCTGTTCGACTCGGCAGTAGGCTGGAAACAGGCCTTCCAAAGATTAGTTCTGCAGGTGATGGTAGTTTACTGTCTATGGGTGTTGCTCTCACTTGTAGCAAGACTATGTGTATATCACCTCCTTTCCTCTGGGTCTTTTATATGATTGTTTTGATTTGCCTCACATGCTTCTCAATGAATCCATTGCTTTTGGGGTAGTGGGGCGAACTTTTTATGTGTCTTATACCCCACTCGGTCACAAATTTTTTGAATGGTCGACCAGTGTATTGTTGTCCGTTATTAGTCTGAATCTCGTCAGGTCATCAACAGCGACATGTACTCTACCATTTTCTGTGTAACCTCTTGGCTGGATACTGTGGGTGGCATTTTGTCCACAAGTGGATACTTGAAGTACCTGTCTACGGTCAGTAGGTATTGGCGGCTGTCGATTTCGAATATGTCAGAAGCCAGTGATTGCCAGGGCCTGGAGGGTATTTTGTGTAATCGTAGAGGTACTTTGGGGTTGGCATCTTGATGTTCCACGCACATGCTGCAGTCTCTTAATGTCTCTATTCATGTTCGTCCAATAGACACTATCCCTGGTGAGCTGTCGTGTTTTCTCAATGCCTTGGTGACCAATCTGTAACTGGCTTAAGATGGTCCCCGTCATGGAGTCTGGAATATGTACCTGTCTGTCCTTAAATATAACTCCTGCTTCCATAGCGAGCTCATCCCTATATGGCTAGTATGTGCACAAGTTCCTGGGCAGGTCTTTTATTTTTTCTGGCCATCCCTGGTGTATCAGTGCTTTTAATGCATTGAGCTTGGGATCCTCAGCTGTCTCTCTATGCAGGTTTCTCAGTTTATAATGGCAACAGTATAGTGTTTGTTTGAGTCTTCAATCTTTGGATCTATCCTGTCTGCACACTCATCTAGCTCAAAGTCGCCATGGTTCTCCGGGTTTGGCAGTCAGCTGAGAGTCAAAATGCTGTGGCATGAGTGTCTGCCAGGATCATTTGTGATCCATGAAAGTACTGGACTTGGTAGTTGTACCCTTGTGTTTTGATCAGCATGCGCTGGAGCCGTGGGGCTGCCGCATGCAGAGGTTTTGCAGAGATGGTTAAAAAAGGGTTTGTGATCAGTTATTACAATGAATGATTTTCCATAAAGGTAAGTGTGATATCGTTGCATCCCGTTTACAATCGCAAGTAGTTCCCATTCTATGTTGCTATACCTGGCTTGGCAATCAGGGTTTTTGAACCAAATGCAATGGGTTTGTGGTCCTGCACTAATGCAATGCCTAACCCTTTTTGTGAAGCATCGACTTCAAGGGTTAGAGGTACACTTGCATCATATTGTAGACAGGCATCTTCAGCTATCGCTGTCTTCAGATCTACAAAACATTTCTGGTGATCTGCATCCCATGTCGATGGAGCTTCAGTCTTCAATAGCCCTCTCAAGGTGTGAGCTTTCTCTGCAAACCTCGCAGAGGTTGCAAGATATGTTAGCGTTCCAATGAACCCATGTAGGTCATCTTTATTTTGAGGAGTCTGCATGTTCTGGATGTCCCTTATTTTGGCTGGGTCTGGTTTGATGCCACTGTTCGTTAATAGGTTTCCGAAGAATGAGATGCTAGTTTGCTTTATAGCACACTTATCACTGTTGAATACTAGACCGGCTGCGGCTGCTCGTCCCATCAAACTAATGAGGTTCCTGTCATGTTCTTCTTCATCCCTGCCATGGATACGGTGTCGTCAGCTATACTAACTACACCATGGAGGCCTTCAAGGATTTGGTCCTTCTTACAGCCTTGAAGAGGTCCTGAGACATGCTCAGTCCAAATGGTAGGCACCTCCAACAATATCTGCCAAATGGGGTACGGAATGTCATTAGCAGTTGTGAGTCTTCATCCAGGTGTATGGACCAATACAAAAAAAAAATTTTGCTAAAAAAATTTGCATTAGCAAACAGGATTCAGTTCTTCCACGGTGGGGATTTTAGGCTGGCATTTGGTTTTTGTGGATCCAGACACATGACTATGGCTATCCGTAAGGACCCATCCTATTTTGTGCTGTATGCTAAGCTGGAACACCAATCTGTGTGTCCTTCCACTTTTCTGATCACCTCCATTTCCACAAGTTTGTTTAACTCTGTCCAATGCTTGTGCTTAATGTGTATTTTGCACTTGTGTGGTGGGTCTATGAATCGTTCTGCATCTGTTTTCAGAATGAGTTTTGCAGTTCCTTTGAAATTGCCTAGTTTGTCAAACTGGTTTGGATACGCCTTCTTGAGATCTGTGTAGGTCAATATTTTGGGTGGTTTTGTTTGTTCTATTTCCTTTCTGTCATCAGTCATTTTATCCTTTATAGCATCCACATGCACAGTCACTAAGCTCAACAGCTCACTTGTACATTGTAAAACCTGACTAGTTAGTTCAGCTCAAACTGTTTGAGAACAATGCCTTAAATCATTTACGTTTATGAACTCAAACAATTAAAGTAAAAATATTTTTTGTATTGAATGAAAGTAACATGTATTTATAATTTAAGCAACTCATTTAAATCAAGTTGAGGTTCACCTGCATTCATTACACTGTTAAACAGTATTTCTTAACAAACAAATAAATAAATTTCTCAATAAAAGAAGTAAGTTAATAGAACTTAATTTTGCCTAAAAATTGGATTCACTTATTTCCATAAATTTGATGTTACTCAAAAATTAATTGTTTGAGTAGTAACTCGGTTGTTTTGAGTGTACTTAGATTTTTGGAGCATTTTAAGTTGTGGTGATATAATTCCAGTTTGTTGCATTAACTCTTACACAGCAAATGTGCCAGTGTTCAATGAACCCTGCATGGTGTCTATATGGGTCCACACCATTCAGTGTTACCTGTAACACTTTACAGTGTGTAGTGAGTGTTCTTTTTTACAGTATTAATCTTTATTAACTGTAATATTGTACAATATACACCATAGGGTGTTATGTCAATGAGTCTCCACCTCCACATATCTGCCCTATTTTAATATGCGCACAAGTCATGAGGATCAGAAGAGCCACCCCAGATTTACCCACCATCATGAGAAAGACCTTACAGCTTTTTCTCTTTTATGGTAAAGCCTTTTTGGCTCAGTTCTGACTATTTTTTGTTGATTATGGAGCTGGGCTCTTGGGTTTTTTTTAAGCAAAGTGATTTGATTTGTTCTTCTATCCAAAGTTGTGGTCTAAAAGCAATAAGACCACCACCCATTATACCTGTTTTAGCAGAAATGCAGCCCTTAACCCATTGAGATACCTCTCACCTTTTTTTCAGCTCTGCTAAATAATTCTGTTATGCAGTCTAACTTCATAATCTGTGTTTGGTGCCATACTCTTCACTTATTTGATTACCACGGGTGGTTCTTACGGGACCTTGACTAATGCATTTACACTTGAATAAATACATCTATAACAATAGCTTTTCAATGTTCTCTAACTTAAATGAACATAGTTCTTTGCATATCTAGAGCTAAACTGAAATAAAACTGGCATAAAAAGAGAAATGTCTATGTCATAATAAGTCTTTCTTATTATGGTGGATTAGTAAAACACAGCAGCTGAATGTCCAAATGAGTTTAAATGAGAGAACATTAAAATGGGCGGATATGGGCCACCCATTTTGTACTTGTGTGCCACCCATATGGGCTTGCAAGTTGGGAAGAGGTGGAGACATTGTCTTAACACTCTATGCTGTAAATTGAACACTATAAGAGTTAATAAATATTAACACTGTAAAAACAACACTCACTGCACACTGTAAAGCGTTAAAGGTAACACTGAATGGTGTGGACCCATATAAACGCCATTCAGTGTTAATTTAACACTGGCACATTTGCCGTGCAGAATGTGCACCTTATATTTAGTACGTTCCCCAGTAAAATGGGTCTGGCCATGCAGATGATCCAGCATGACTTTACATGAGACCAAAATATATAAGTGTCTGATTTTTTGTACAATATTTCACAACATTGCAGTTTGTTTTCCCACACACAGACTCCGTCCACGCCGACTGTATTTTAATTATGAGTGGGTTGACTAATCAGTTAAATGATTACAGACAAGACTATTAAATTAATACAATTTTAAAGGAACATTGCTATAGATTTGTTTGAATGTTCGTAATGGGAGAGTATTTCCAGATGCCCCCCAGTCTATTTTTAGACGTAATGAATGCCCAAGATCCAGTATATCAGGTGGTCACATGTCCAGAACTGTGTATGCTTTCTCCCTGGGTTTGCTGTTAATGCTATACATACACTTTGCACTAATTATGATGGAGCAGAACTGCTGCTGATACATGTTCTCTTCCTCAGGGTCATGGCTGTCTATGGCATCAGTTTTGGAATCACAGTGTTGTTTGTGGCTGTTCCTGGGTCTCTGATGTTTGTAGTGTTTTATCTGTCGTGGGAGGGGCTTACTTCCTTTGCTGTTGTATTGCTGTTTTCTCCATTTACTTTTTCTGCAGCATCTTGCCCAGTGTCCTTTCAGGCCACAGAGTGAACATTCACCTTTGTATGCTGGGAACTAACTGGCGTTTCTTGTGGCTCGTTCCACAGTTTTGGCATTCTATCTACAGCGTGTCTGAGCTGATTTAGCTGTTCGTTACCTGCCGACAGAGCCACATATTTATGTTCTTCTTTCAGCACATCAGCCAGAGAATAACCTCTGGGTTTACCATAGAGATCATTTCTCAGGGCATCATGCGGTGTACCGGTGATAATAAGCTCTATTAAACGTTCATTCAGTTCCTCATCAGCGAACTGTCATTTCAGTGCTAAGGTCCTAGCCCTGGTCACAAAATCATCAATGGTCTCATCCGGTTTCTATCTGTACTGCATTAGGTGGAGCCTATGGATTCTGAAGTTCACATTTAACTTTAACTGACCCTCGAAAAAATTCCATAGTGTTTCAGGCTTTTTCTTATCCTCCTCGCTGAGTCCGCTAGCATTTAGCCGTTTTAGCCCCTCATTTCCTATGCCACGGCATATTTTCCTCACCTGCTTACAGTAGCTTCGCCCTCTATTTCCTCGTCTTCTAAATAAAGTCTCATTTTCTGCTTAAACAACATTGTCGGTAAGTGTGACACCATATCGCCCGCCTTTTTGTATGCACTGCACTCACAGCTGCACGCGTGTATCTTGCTTTCGCTAGCCTCCTGGTTTCGCTAGCACTCACCACTACTGGAAACGGAGAATTATCCTCGGACAACTCCGTTTCTTTCCCGCGGTGGCCGCAGAGTGGGTCTCCTGTGGGATCCGTAGGTGATCCAATACCGCTGCCACCATGAAGTGTTACTGGGTCAAGGATGGACTCCGAGAGGGCATGCTGCAGAACGTCTGGTTTATTAGATACTTTCTTATATCAGGCATGCCGTAGTGATGTCACTTCCCTTTTATAGCGTACTACGTCAGCTCTATAACATATCACATCATGAGTCAGTGTTATTCTTGAAGAGCTGAAAGTTGGCAGAGACAATGCTGCCCAGGGTTGGGAAAAGCAAATGAATCTTGTTTTTCCCATTTCTGGGCACCTCAACAAAGGTGACAACACAGCAAGCCTAAGTACTCCATTCAGATTTTCAGCTCAGATCGGATTTTTTTTGTTAGCATGATTGACATTGTTTTTAAAATGTGGCCAGTATCAGATTCCAGTGTGGTTACAGGCCTGAAGTGACCCACATGTGCAGAAGAACAATAACACACAGCATGATTTTAGTGGAGCAGTAGCTGCCAGTTTTGTATGGAGGTGTGTGTGAATGTGGAATCTGAGCCAGGAGTTACACTGTAACAAATAGTTTTGACTATCAATTGTTTTATTAATGTGCTATTTTGAATGTACTTCATTTGAGTGCATTGACGTTATCACTGTAAAGAAATGTTTTTACTGTGCTGCCTGATTTTTAAGTTACATTCGTCCACCTCACAATCACTTGTGTTAGAAAAGTTAATAAAATGTCTGGTTCTGGTTTTTGGGAAAATTATAAAACAGTGTGAATTTGTTGTTAAACAGCTGTTTCAATTTGTCATGTCTTCTTAACCACAAGGCCAAGGCTGGTAATTTCAGCAGTTCAGCAGTGTCAGTGTAAAGGCAGTGCTCATTGACACAGATTATAAAGGGCTGAGAGAAGGGCTGAGAAAAGGCAAGAGCTCCCCTAGTGGCTATAGCAATGCATTTTCCTCAGAGCAGATATGGGTGGTTGCCTCATTGCTTTTAGACCTCAACTTGAGGTAGAATAACAAATCAAATGAATTTGCTCATTTAATATCCAAATTTTTATCCAGTTCAATCTTTTGTAACCCAGTGTTTGTGGTGTTGTTTTAATTAGATGTTGTGTGTTATTTGACTTTCCCTTTGATGTTTTAATGGTGTTAGTAGGTGTGTAGCTCTGAAGCAGTTTTGAAAGATACTCTATACTGGTTGGGATGTATCTGGGGCAGTATGAGTAGTACTTATTGTGTTCTTCCTGGGGATGGGAAAGGATAACTAGTCTTGTTAATGCTTTAGATGTCCGTCTTACAATTAAAAACCACCGTGGTCAACCCGGGAAGCTCTAGAAGGCCTCTCACAGGGCAACATACAAAAGTAGAGTCCACAAGAACCCATTTCTTCAGCTGCAATCAGCACCAAAGCTATGCTGCTACATCTGGGGTTTATGTACTCTTGCTGTATTCAGCACCATCACGATAGATTTAAAAAAGAAATAGTCAAGACTGGTAATCAAGGTGGTTTTACCTCAACAGATACAGCACTCCATCTCTTTAAAATATGTCTTATACCACTCTGGAGACTTGTTTCATAAATCTCTGGGAGACTTCACTGAAAGCCAGCATAAAATCACAAGTAAGGCAAGAGACAAGAAGAACACATTTCTCTTCAGATCGCAGGTGTCACAGACTCGGGAGGTTCTTGCACAAGGGCGGGGCATGGTGCAGACAGGAAGGAGCTGGACGACCCACTGGCGGCTTAGGGACACTACAAAAATAAATAGACCACGAGAGGTCAAAAGCAAACAGGGGAGGAAAAAAACACAAAGACTAATTACAAAAGGTCAAGGCAACAAGCGGCAGGTAGGTAGGATACAAATAATCATCATTGGTTCCCCGGCCGAGACCCTTAACCTCAACTTGCTCCAGGGGGACTGTCCCTGAATTTAGAAAAATGGAAGTCGCTCTGGGAAAGAGTGTCTGCTAAATGCTGTCAATGTAAAATGGATACAGGCAGAACTTAAATGCAAAAACTGAACTGGGTACCGACACAGCAGAAGTGAGACACAGACAATTAACCAGTCTGGGAGGGTGTAGGGCAACAAGAAATCAGGTAAACACACAAGGACAGGCAACAGGTGAAACTAATAACTGACTCAAGGGACTCAGAAACTAAACTGGGAAACTAAAAACTGAGGAAGAAACGAGGAAAACAGAATCCAACACTGGTGAATAACAAAGACAGGTAAAACACAACCAAAGAACAAAGCAATTACCTTTTCAAGCATGTCAATTATGCATCATAATAATCCGCAAGAAACTCAACATGCTGCATCTTACATAATTTTCTAATGTAATACATTCATCTGACCACACCGGAGATTCATTTAGAGGGTGGAGGTGTTCGACTTTGCATGGTCCGACAGCTTTCAACAATACAAGCAAGCCCTACATAGGGCAAACGAGAATTTCATTGTACTTTGTACACTGTAGTTTGTACACATGAGTTTTTTTTTGGCTCAGATTGAATTCTGAAACAGAAGAAATTTAAACTGCTATAAAATTTTGAAGAAGCTGTACGTAGAGGAACAATAGTATTCAGAATATTTTTTCCCTTGCATCTAAAAGTATTTTGCTGTGAATATCATCTGGCCATTCATTCTTAAAAGCTACTTTTATACTAAAACTGTACCGTATATAAACACATAGTTCCATCACAAAAGGTGACCATACTGCCTATAAGATTTTTGGTGGTACTGCATCTGGCATATGCATAATGTTAATTCCATGTGTAGGTGCACAGACGACGCGTGGAATGAACACAGAATGGATGTGATGGCCCTGATGCGTAAGCAAACTGGTTGTGAGTGTGGAGTATAATGTGCAGCTCCTGAAAACTGTAGACCAGTGGTGCTGAGTGTATTTTTGCATAGCAAGACATGATACTGCCTTTGATTTACAATTGTTTATTTTTTTGATTTTTCTAAATCCAGCACAATATTGTTGATTGATTAGGGTAAGAATATAAAACCCTCACTGTAGCTAGAGAAATAGATCTGCTCTTGAGTCTTCATCTTTAGTTGGCTCGAAAGGCTTTGGTCTCTATAAGGGGTTCCTATGTGGGGTGCCCTGGAGCTCTCTGCATGGACCACTAAGGTTCACCTACAGGGAAGTGTCATGGATGAAATAAAGTGCATTGAAGAAAAAAACAGGATTCAGCCTTTATTGGTCATGGGTATTTGTTTCTTCTCCCAGCTTAACTCTCTCCCACAGAAATACTGTATCATGACCCACTGATACCATTCTTTATGGTCCACACCCATTGAAAAGAATCTTTTAGCATATACATCTATAAGTACCACTGCAGTGCTAAGGGCAAGAAGCCAGTCAACACATACCTATTAATGCAGGTGACCCATATAACTAACTCACATTCCAATGTGAAAGAGATTAATACCTGTGGCATACAATCCTCAATCACAGTATGTTTCTAAATATCGATATGCTTTGTTTTTTTTTTTGCAAAAAAGAATACCGATTATATTACTCCTTTAGCGTTTATCCAAAATGAATTACCTAATTGGCTGAATAAGAAGCTTTCCATTTGCTCAGTTTAATTGTCTGTCCAATATAATACTTAATACAATACATCCATCCATTATCGTAACCACTTAATCCCACACAGGCGGCCTGGAGCCTATCCTGAGAGCAATGGGCATAGGTGGGAACCAACACACCACAGGGTGCACACACTCACACAACAACAGGGCCAATTTAGACATGCCAATCAGTCTACCCTGCATGCCTTTGAACTGTGGGAGGAAACCGGAGCCCCTGGCAAATAATCATAATCATAATATATATAGAGTCAAAGTAAAAAGTATGTGAACCCTTTGGACTTATTTAGTTTTCTGCATGAATTGGTCATTAAAAGTGATCTGATCCTCATCTAAGTCACAGGTATTGATATACACAATGAGCTTAAGCCTATAATACACAAAAATTCTACTCTTTCATGTCTATTATACAAATGCATTCAACATTCACAGTGGTAGTGGAAAAAGTAAGTGAACCTTTGGATTTAATGGGTTGACCCTCCTTTGGCAGCAATGTCCACAACCAGGTGCTTTCTGTTACTGCAGATCAGACCTAAACATTGTGCGGGGGGAATTTTAGCTGATTCTTTCTTGTAGAACTGCCTTAACTCTTCCATATTCTTTCGTTGTCTTCTGTGTATGGCTCTCTTCAATTCATTCCACAGCATCTCAATAGGACTGAGATCTGGGCTCTGACTGGGCCACTCCAAAGGCAGATTTTGTTCTTCTGAAACCATTGTGCTATGGATTCGCTGCAATGTTTGGGGTTCTTGTCCTCTTCCATTATCCAACCTCTTCTGAGCTTCAGTTGATGGACAGCCACCTTCATATTATCCTGTTTTCATTAAATGGACTCATGTATGACGACGTGCATAGAATTCACACTAAAACATGGCGTACGGACAAAACTAGGAATGTGCGTGAGCAGGAAAAAATCCGGATGCATAAAAGTGTGCGTAAGCACAGATCTACGCACATTCCCTTTATAAATCCCAATGGGCGTGAAATTTTAGGCACATGAACGAGCCCACAGCCACCCCCCAGACCCGCCCATAATTATGTCAGCATGGGTGAGTTACTTGTTTGAATTACTTGCATGTCTATGACTAACTCGTAGGGCACAGATGCAGTGTTACTTTCCTTTACTCTTACAGACAATATCACAAGAGGTGCCCCCAGTGCCGAGGACGACACAGGCGGTGATGGTGCTGCTGTGCCGAGCACATCTTTGGGCGCTGGCTGCACACATTCCCGTGCCTCAACATTAATGCAGGGGCGTCAGAAGCTAAAACTATTGTTTTATGTTAAACGTGGCGGGATCCAAATGAATAATTATGAAATGTGAGGGGGACACGCCCCCTTAGATTTAATGGCGGCGATGCTCATGCATTAATGAGACGCATGTTCGAATCGCACATGATTTGTACCTTAATAGAGTGAAAGCGCTTTCTGTTTACATAAGCATAAGCAAATTCATTATCTGAAGGTGCCTTTATAGCAATGTGAGTGCAGTCGATGGCCCCGATTACATTGGGAAAACTTGACATCGCTGCAAATTGCGCTTTGATGTTTGCCTGTTCAACCATAGTGTAAGGAAATTTAAATTTATATATCTGGACGACAAGCGGATTATGCCATCCCATACAGCTGGCATGGCAAGGCTCTGTGTTGACTGAGAAATACCTGATCGGTCCGCAAGTTCTCACTGAAAAGCATCTGTAGCTAAGAACCCGCAACTGGACAGAACTGATAAAGGAACAGGTATAGCGCAATTCCTTACCATCTGCCTTTGCAATGCTGGCCCCAGTTCAGCACACAGCACCAAAAGGATTGCTCTTGGAAATCTGAATCAACTTCAAAGCCAGTCATCATCATGGGCTAAAAAATCACTATGATCTCTGAATACGCGCTTTCTTCTAATTCTTCCATAAGCTATGTCTTCCAATAACGCAAGACCTGCCATGGTAGTTGTAATAGTTCAGTCACTTTCTGCACCATTTTATTGTTACAAACTGATTAATAATCAGGTGCTGTACATTTGTAAACAACATACAATTAATGTTGGTGTATTGGATAAAGTCACGGTCATGGTTGTGAGTTTAAAAAGGGAAACCACAGTAGCAATGACTTGCCGCTGGGTGCCGTCCGTTTACAAATCCAAGCAGAAACGTGCGTACGCCATATACTGTATGTAGCTGGCGTGAGAATGTGCGTAGCAGTACGCCAAGTTTAATTTTTATACATATCGACGTGAGTGAGGAAACGGACATATGCAACATTTTAGTGCGTACGCACTGTTTATACATGAGGCCCCTGGTCTGCTAAATTCTGACTGCTTTTTAAAAAGTCATTGGCTTAGGGTTCACTTATTTTTTCCAACCTTCAGTTTCACAGTTTGAATGAATTATTCAATATGATCAAAAATACTCTGAAAATATGTGTATCTTTAGTTATAAGAGACTGTGTTTGTTCATTATTATGACATATGGAGATACGACCACATTTTATATGGGAATTACACATGAATATAGTAAACTCCAACAGGTTCACAAACTTTTTACTTTGACTGTATATATAAAATACTACTTTTATGTATGACATTCAAATGTTGTTGAATTATGCATTTCTTTCTAATTCACATAAGTGTGTAGCCATGTTAATATATTTACTATTTATACTTGCACATGCATTTCATTGGTTAACTTTGAACTTTCTGGTTCCGCCACAAAGGTTCCTCGTAGTGTTGTAGGTGTGGCAGCAATCAGCGGTGAAATTTTTTTGAGTTTCAGCACCAAATCCCGTCAGAATCTGCTTGGATTTGGCACTGGTACAGTAAGACGTGCAATTCAGCTCGTTGCCGACATTAACCCAAAAAATTCACAATTTGTAATTTAAATTATTATAATAAAATCTCCTTTAGTAGTGCTGATTATATCCCAACACATTATAATTTATTAATATATCAAAAAAGGAACTTTTGTAATAAGTAATAAAATTTGTCCTTTGAGGAGAGGCTGTACGTCACTGGCTGCTCCATTTATTTGAGGTTGATTATGAATTATGTTCAAGAGGTATTATTGATTAACATGGTATCTGGGTTGTAAATTATTGTTACACAGGACTAAATAGCATTTAGATTGCTCCGCTATCAAATTGCATTCTGGCACACTGCATTACAGTGTGGTATGCTGGTGTACTGCATTACAGTGTAGAATGCTGGTGTACTGCATTACAGTGTGGTATGCTGGTGTACTGCATTACAGTGTGGTATGCTGGGGGCTCATCTGCAGAAAGGACAGTCCTCTAGAGGGTTAGAAACTCTGCCCAAAAAACCATCAGCTGCTCTCTGCCATCCCTGGAAGCCATCATCAGCTCCCTCTGTCTCTCCAGAGTCCAAAACATCCTCACAGACTCTGCCCACCCTGCATGCCACTTGTTTGACCTGCTGCCCTCTGGTTGGTGCTACAGGTCCATCAAAACACGCACCTCAAGACTCAAGGACAGATTCTTCCCTTGGGCCATAAGATCACTGAACAACAGAAAATTATCCATGTGCACTATTAGACTTTAGTGATTACAAAAACCAGTTTAATAATACTAATCCTTTTCTACTTATTCATCCAAAGTATTGATTTTTACTACTTGACTCCTTTGGTTGGCTGTTACATATGGTTACATATGTTTACACAGACAAGAATTTATTCATTTGACTGTGTTTTTCTGTTTTTTTATTGTATAGAACAGGAGCAGCATGCCCAGTTTTGTTGTACTGTATATTTTATATACAATGAAAAGCGATAGAAGATTGATAGATGGATGATGGATGGATGGATGGATGACAATAGAGCTTCTATTCTCTTGTTGTTCAGTGTCAGGTGCCAGTACTCTCAGCAGATATGCCAATACTCTGAAGAACTAAACAGAGGCGCTGGTATTGCATTTCTGTAAGTACTCATCCTACTTCAAGCACCAAATACATTGATAGAAAAATGTATACCGTAGTTTCATATCCAAAGTGTCCATTGAATAGTGTAGGAACATGCAAGTATAGGTGAGTAATTAAACCAAAATGTACAAATAGTTCAAAGAACTATTTGTTCAAGATCAGATGAAGACAGGAGCAAGGTATTCTGGGTAATGTAGTCTGTTAACCCTGGCCAGAGACAAAAACCCTAACCCTCCAAGGCATATAGTTGAAAAAGTGCTTAAAAGCGCTCATGTCATTTTTTTACTCAAGCACATAGTGGAATACAGCCCACAGTTATTAGACCAAATGATTATTGGACGTCTCTGCCTGTGACTGCAAACTGCCTGTGTGAGTAAAAACTGACCAGTTTGCTTTGGTTGTAAGACATTACAGCTGCTGTGCCAGTTGCTCCCAGGATAGGCTCCTGCCCCCCCATGACCCCAGTAGAAATTAAGCGGTTGTGATAATGGATGGATAATATAGCTGGTAAACTGACTTTTGAATATAAAGCCAACATTACTTTTGGTTTTTATTACAGAGTCAGACTGCGATACACAGGAACTGGTTTCTTTACAGCCATAAACATCTAAGCAATGGCTCAACAAAAGGTTTGGCTACAGCATTTTGGCATTTGATGCATTTTGTCCATAAATACCAGACACTGAAAGGCAGGAACGCTTAGGTTGAGTAACTATTTTCAGCTG
>JAODKF010010836.1:0-14269 GCA_026779585.1 Mormyrus proboscirostris
TGTGTGAGTGTGCCCTGCGATTGGCTGGCCCCCTGTCCAGGGTTGTTCCCTGCCTCGTGCCCATTGCTTCCGGGATATTCATTACAGCTTTCCTAAAACTGTATAGTTCTTCATTAGCATGGACCATCTGATATTTAAGAATAAAATGTTAATATGGAAAATGCACATTGTTTCTCCACCTTGGTGCAGTAACCCAGATGTTCTTATCCAACTCTTTCCCTTTTCCCAGTTTACTGCTTAAGTAGCACAGGAGACAAGGAAGATAAAAAATACTCATGAATATATGTATTAAAATGCTTATGAATAAAAAAAAGGACAGAAATCACAGTGGAGGATTTCACCATATGCCCTGGACCTACATAGCAGCCGACTCAAATAAAGAAACCAATTATTCATCAAATGAGGATACCCAAAAGCACAGTCAGCTGTAACAAGGTTTCTGGTACCCGTCTGTTTGAACCAGCAGCATACTATGTTCTGGGTGCTAAATAAATGACTAAAAAATAAATAGTACATAGTAATCAATAAACAGCTGTGGACACTTATAGTTGTTTTAAAAAGAATGTCACTAGTTATGGCAAGCTATTGCTATCAATGGGATTCATTTCAGCACACCCATATTTTTTTGTATTATTCAGTTATTCAGCCTAACTAGTCTATTAAGGTACTAGTAAATTTTCACTGGTTAATTATTTTCATACTAATGACCATTTGGACCAGAGCTGGAGGGGCAGTGGTTAGGGTTGCTGCCTTACAGCATGAAGGTCCTGGGTTCAGTCCTGGGTCTTTGCTGTGTGGAAGTCACATGCTCTCCATGTGTTCACGTGGGTTTTTCAGCAAGGGGCTATGGTTTCCTCCCACAGTCCAAAAGCATGCAGGATAGGTTGAGTCTAAATTGGCCCTGAGTGTGCACCCTGTGGTGTGTTGGTGACTGCCTAGGGTTGGTTCCTGCCTGTACCCATTGTTCCCAGGATAGGCTCTGGTCCACCCTCTCACAACCCCAGTTGGGATTCAGCAGTTTCAGAAAATGGATGGATGGACCAGTGTTGGTATGAGCAATATCTGTCAACACTTAGAGCAAGATATCCCAGTCCATGTTGTAATTCACATATGTCATATTTAATTCTTCAAAACGTATGTATAGTTTTTCCAATATGAATATTTCATGAAGTTATAGCTATGAAGATATAGTTCCATAAATAAAACAGCATCCTGTATTTTTGGGATCAATTACAGGTTATAATCTCTAGGTAAGCCTGCACTCCCCCATTCCTACTTTCAGATTTACTCATTCTTTCACAAAAAGCAGGCTGCTGCCTGCATGATCTGTCATGACAGCTTTGTGAAAAACATGCAGAATGCCACCCAGACCAAATATTGACTGTTCTAGGACCTAATCTATGTACTGTAAATTCTATGCAGGAATTAAAATTTTTTAGACATTGACTTTCATAGCTAATAGAAAGACTACTTTCATGACAGATTCTGGGTATTGTTCTCCTTTTCACCAAAATTTACAGTATCCAGGCAATAATGTAAATACAGAGTGAGTCCACTGACTTCACTGACTTTCTGGTCTGTTTTTATATTTTATTGAAAGGCCCAATTTGCAGGACAGTAACAGATCAAGGAACATCATTGACAGGGCTTAATACGATCCAATTAATTACTACAATAAACAAGCTCCTCACAACCATGACCAGGATAAACAGATGGGCGGTTGGATGGATGGATGGATGGATGGATGATGAATGGATGAATAAAATAAAGAGGCTGAGGTGGAGTAAAAACCACCACAACCTACAGCTCTCTTACAGACTTGCAAACTGTACGATGTGGACAATATTATCTATTATCAATCACTTTTCTGACCACAGACCTCATCAGGGAAAGCTGTCGGAAATGTAATCATCACCACCAGCATCATTTTTCTATAACTTTGATGATGTTGTATTAGATTTAAAACAGTCTCCTAAAATAATTATTTAAAAAAAAATATTTAAAATTATTATTAAAATTATTATTTAAAATTAATTATTTCTTCTGATACAGTTTTTCACCTCAAAACTTTGTTCCTCCTTGCAAATGGTACACCCTTTAACCCTTTCTTGCATGGTGTCCACTATAGTGGATAGCTATTTAAATTTTATTATTTTCCATATGTATTGCTTAGATGCACAGTAAATTACAATTAGACATGTGTCCACTATAGTAGACTTCATGCATGTTAGAAGTCAATTTTGTCCAGCATGGCATCCACGTGTCATCAAGATTCATAAACATTATCCTCAATTCATCAGAAAGAAACAATTTCAGGAGTGTTTAAGCCCTAACTTCCACTCCAGTTTTTCACCTCAAATGTTCCACCTTGCAAATGTTCCCGTTAAGGAGAAGCATACTTTTATTACTCTTTTTGATATTCCACACTCATTACTTTTTCATCCTTCTTTCCGGAAAGTCAAACCTTTTTTTCATAGGCCATGCATTAGCATTGACATAATTACACAGGGTAAGATATACAACGGCTGACAGATGCTGCAGGTGCAATTACATTCACGATTTCTTCAGGAAATACCCTTTCTAGTCAAACTGAAAATCTCATTTTAGTATTTAGGTTTTCTGTCTTCCAAATTCCACAGACTTGGCAAAATCATTTGGAAATGCACAGATATTTGTACCATATACCGCAGTTTGCGCATCTGCTCAATAATTTCCACATTTAAAAGTTGAAATTTTATATTAGCAGTTATTAGAGGTTTCATTTATCACAACTAAACCACTAACAATGAAAAATAATTTATTTAAATAATTTATTTATGTGCAAAATACTGTCCTCAAACTAAAATAGTGAAAACAGCAAATGATACTTATAACAAGAAACAGAACAGCATAAAAACATCGTGGATGCAAATCTAAGTAATCGTTTATGTTCTTTGTCTTAAAACTCTTCACAGATTGTGTTAAGACACTGTTAAAATATGTAACCAGTAATAGAAGGCCATTTTCGTGAGTTTTGGCACTCATTGTGCGTAGTTTTCAAACTTCTCTTTGTACCTGGTTAGATGTTTAAGTTGGTCCTAATCACATTGTAATTTGTAGTTAAATTTTTATTATTTGCCTTGTTTAACTAAATACTTTTATGACAGCCTGCGACTTCCTCTTAGACCACGACTTCTAAGAAAACTGTAGAAATGATGAAAACTGCAAACCAGAGCCCGTGAGGCATCAGAAATCCTAGACTAGATGCCAACATAGCAAACTGCACATTCACATAGTTGGAGGCACAGAAGGGGGAGAGTCAGTTTGATTGACTTTATCTCAATAAAGGAATGTTAAACATCAGATCACTGGGACACATGGTACTTTGGTTTCCAAGAATTAAAAAAAAATTTGTTGTTATTGTTGCATGAATAATGTATGAAAAGATATCAGTAGAAAGAATGCATTTACAGTAGTATTTCCAAAAACTAATCAATATTTAACTGAAACTTGACAATATAATTGAACATTTGAACTAGATTGCCTACTTGGATGAGAATTATTGTCATAGTTGCTTTCACACTAAAAACTAAAAGGTCGTCCTTGTGCAACTATCTCATGTAAAACTAAACTTCTCTTCACTTTTAGGGACAATGTGCCTGAAGGGGAACTAAGATCAAGTCACTGAAATCATCCTTTTTCTAGCAGAATTTTAGCATTAAGTTTCTTGATGAAAGTCTTTCAGGGAATGATTTGCACAGACTCACCTTTTCACTCAGGCAGGGGAGAGGTATAGATTCAGGGGAACCAACATATTGTAGAGGCCCAATCAGCAAAATCTGTGCATATATAGAGAGAATCCACACTTGTCCTAAAGCTGTTTTTATCCTATGAGTTTTTGAATTATAAAGACAACTTGAAACAATACTGATGTTGAAAACATTGACATTTATTTAGTGATTTGAGAAGTTATACATTATAGGATAAATTCTAATTTATGACATTATAATATAGGCAAAGATATTATACATAAATTGCAATTTGTATACATAAATAGAAAATCTGAGGTAGGGCCTCAAGAATTAATGACATTTTGAAATAATGCATTTAACATGTAATATATGATTCTTTTCTCTTTTCTGGCACAAGATTCAAAACTTTATATTTTTATATATTATATATATATATGTATGTTTATAGTATATGGTGATAGTCTATATGGTAAAGAAGTTGATGTCATGGTTTGTAGGAGGTACATATCTATATCCATAGGCAGCTGTACCCCACATAGAACACACATATGACATTACGCAAGTAATTAGAAATTTAACCTATACACTGATAGGTCCACAATAAAGTGCCCAAAAGACACAACATACACTAGATAAGTGACGTTTTTTTTTCATTTAGCTATATATTGCAGACTATAGGCTACTCTGTATTTTTATATTGAAATACACACAATATTCTAAAATTAGAAGACATCTATAAGGCCAATGGTTACCTGAAGATGCATTGTGGCATGTTGGCAATCATCAACAAACACTAATGGAAAGTGACTGGCAGTATCTCAGTCTTTCTGACATGCCGATTTTCTCTTTTTTTTTTGTCTTTAAACCCTTCATATAGCGTTCCTTCTTTGGTTATCTACTGCCTAAAGTTGACTTATAGGCATAAAAACAACACACATTATATGAATGCAAATACTAGGATGAACAATAAGTTTTCTGCATGCCAGTAATCTGAGGAGGTACTGATGTCTACGAGAGCAATGGCTGGATTGACACATGCAAGGGGGAGGGGGGGAGGGGGGGGGAATGCAAGCATACATTTGCCATCTGTGACATAAACTGCATGATAAAGAAGCATGGCAACTTATATTCAAGCCTGACAACTTGAGGGCCTAAGAGTGCTGAAAGTGGCTCCATGTAAGCTGTAAATTTCAGGAAAGAAGAATTCACAGTAACACAAGGGTTGCTGTTTCTACCCATAAACATTTTGCCAATTCTATAGATAACTGACTGACTTTTCTCAAGCAGTTAGAGGGTTTGGGAGATTTTTAGCAAAAGGCATTGCGTGGAAAGCTGTCTTCTGTGAAGAAGTGCCTGTGCATAAAGGGCAGTTCTCCATTGTCTGCTCATTGGACAGATTATTTGAACAATCCCAATGATATATTTCACACAGCCTTCCATTGCACATTCAGTTATCTTCCAACTGGTTTGTTTCCCAGTGCTGGGAGGCTGGGAGAAGATAGTAAAGACAATAATACCAGCAAGAAACATTTATAGACACACAAGAGAATCAGTTAAAACGCACGTCCATAAATAAAGGTGACACATCATTATAAGTGCATCGACAACTGGGATTCCGTTTTTTCTGTTATCCTCTCTTTTTTTTTACCGTGTTACACGATAAGAGGGGAAAAAGATCATATTTTATAGAGTGCTTCATTAACACAACAGCATATGGCAATCAGAACATCCTCATCACTAGTCATATCTGCTGTGATACTTCTCCTTCCAGTCACACTCTTCAAACCACCGACTCCATGATATTTCAGGAATCAGAGCAAATTGCATTATCCATAGAAAAAAAATGACAGCAACCTCCTTAGGGAAGACAGAGTATCATGTACATTGAAAAATAGGCTAGTTTAACTACAAAATGAACAATATTGGTAAGAATCATTGCTCATTTCTGAGTATATGCAAAGACAAAGGCCTGAGGGGTGACTTTCCCCAGTTCTGCTTAGCTTGAAATCGACCCTATTCAGGCAATCCTGTCTGAAAAAACAGGATTTTGCCGGCCAATGCTGATATTATATACAAGCTAAATAGATTATTTTAAAAACATTAAGCTGATTCACATAGAACACAACACGTTTGTTTTCCATGTCAACACTGCGTCTTGAAATTTTTATGTTTTCTTTTTTAATATTAGTACACAATGTGACACTTGAAAAATGTCTAATCACTCATCTTGTCCTGAATGCTGATGGTATACACTCAACACCTACAGATGTAGCTGATGAATCTGTTTACCTGAGACCCTATTACATGAAAGACAGACAAATATTTCATGGCAAAGCGGTCCCCCAAAGTCCACAACAGTATCTCAGACCAGGCGAGTTCCAGTAAAAAGTTTCTAAGCTATTCTATACTATCTCACTATCTCTGACAGTTGCTCAGATATTCATAAGGATGAGAGTACACCTGCACACATTACATGAACACTTTTTAAAAAGTGTAAATTTTTACAACATACAATTATACAGTCGACTTGCAGTTCAGAATCATACTCATTCTCGCTTAATTTTTTTTACTCTACTAACAGTACATACATGAGTGGGAAAATGACTCACAAATGCCAGAAAGAGACCACAACATAGACTACTGAACAACAGACTCTACACTATGCACATATATATGGCCATTGGTTATATTTAAAGTTGCAACGTACAGTTGAATGCTGCTTTTGTCTTTAAAAAAAAAAAAAATGAAGCTACAATGGTGCATCCTAAACTATCAAAGTAGAGACAGAGAGTATTACTCACCAAGTGAAAAGGCCAAGGGCACAGTATTTACCCCTAGAGGAGACAATGGTGTGTCTAGACTCTACTGGAGTACCCATGACAAACAAGTTTCAAGAAAAAACAATAAAAGCAGCATTATGTAAAACTGTTTTTACACAAGGCAGACAAATTGCAACAAAACTGAGATATCATTCAACCTGGGAGCACTCTGTTATTTTTTTTTTTTGTACTAGACTCCCAAGGAATTCCTCAGGCATAGATATTTGATTTAATCTTAACCACAATTTCAACAAAAGAGATATCATATATTTTAAAGGTATATTTTAAAATATCCTGTAATTTGTCAGTTAATCAGGTTTTTACTGCCAGTGCCTGTAAAATTAGTTCAGAAAAAAAAAATTAAACAAATGTTAGACAGATAGACAGACAGACAGGCAGACAGATGGACAGGCAGGGATAGATAGATAGATAGATAGATAGATAGATAGATAGATAGGGGAGGAAATATGTGCTTTGAACATTAACACATTTTCGCTTCTTAAGCAAAGGTGTTATATTGTTAGCTAAGTCTCTCATGGGAATATATATTGAACAACATCACTACAGGAAAATGCTCAAATGGAAGGAAGTGTTTTCAGCCATATGACATAATTAATCATGAACTCTATTAGAGAGAAAAAAATGGGATTGAGAGAAGAAAGAGAGACTCAAGCAACCCACAAGTCACAGCAGCAACTACATGTACTGGGAGCCCAGCTCGAAATCCTTGGGTGGAAGCTTGAGTCCCAGTGAGTTGGTCCCCAGGGGATCTATCATGTTCTTATAGCGCTCTCCACGGTGCTTCATCAGGAATGGGCCCCAGTCTGGTTGAGGGGAGCACACCAGCTTCAGCCGCTGTAGAGTCAGACAAACAAAAAGTGGCTTGTCCCCATAACCACTTCTCCAATTCAGGGCCAGAGTGAGTCTGGAGTTTTTCCCAATAGGAACAAGACACAAAAAAGGGGCACCGGCATACGAATACACAGAATAATACGGGTTGAACATGCTGACTCCAAACACACAGAGCCATTCAAATTAATTTGCACATGAATTAGGTGTGATACTTTCCCCCTTTTGCACGTTCAAGTACAGACAGAACCCAGGATGTGCTATTTCCTCTCAAGTGATCACCCTTCTTCTGTGGCACAGATAAAGCAGGAAAACTCAGGCACCTTTCAACAGAGTACTTTCTCCATATGACCAAGCCCATCTTAATGCACAAAAGACTTTAAAAATGATAATGACAGGGCTTCCGCAACATGCCCATAACAATCAAAGCACCTTTGTTACTTGACACTGCAAATAACATGCTTCAAACTGTAAAATAAATCAATCAGCTACAAGCTCCTTCATTCATTCTTAAACAATTCAACAAGTCTGGTTTTAGTAAGGAAAGGTTAAAGGGAGAAAAATGATCAAGCCTAAATTATCAGTTCTCCATATTACCATGCAAATAGATTATTCTAACATCTAATAAAGTCTCTGCACAGTCTAAGAAAGAATGAATAAATCTCAACACAATGTGCATTTCTAAGTCATTTTATTCGGTAGTATTAATTAATTAACACAAATCAGCCTTCTGCATTTAACTGTGTAAAAACATTACCTTAATTGTTTAAGTGACATACCACGGCACTGTAGAATTCTTGAATCTGAAGGGTGTTGATTAATATTCTCTAACCGTACACGTAATGCCAGCCATGCAAATCGCAGTGGCAAATCAATGAGTATATCCTTTAATTCTAACAAAGATTTTAATTTTGCTATTTTGTTGTTGATATTAAAGTAGGTCCATTTTGTCTGAAATTTAATGTGGAAGGACAGAGAGTGGCGGAGAGCAGAAGAGGAGAGGGAGAGGAGGTTTGAGCAAGCGGGAACATATGTACTGTATGCTGCAGCTTGCCGGAAGTGCTGGACCTGAGGGGTCTCCGTACGTCGCTTAATGCATCCAAGAACAGTCAACTCATCCGGATCTTCAAGCTCTGGATAAAGTTATCTGGCTAGTTTGGTTCTTCAAACCAAGAGAGAACTGGATTGGAGAAGCCTCATTAAATCATCAAAGATAATTGCACGCTCCATTGGTCACCCACCTAACTACATATATTTACCCTGAAAACACAATTGGCAAGTCTGTAACTGGCTGTCGAAAATGGCAAAAATTTGGGCAGAATTGTGCATCCTCAGCAGAGCAAGCGCTTTTGCTGGAGGGATACGAGAAGTTCTAGAAAGTTATATGTACCTAAGACAACACAGCCGAAGTGGCCAAAACAAGAGAGGGGGGCCTGGCAAAAAATGGCTGACAAAGTGTCCATTGCAACCTTTGCATTTCCACTGGCTATATGAATTACTTCGTCCGTCATATTCGGAGCAATTACCAACACACCAAGGACCTGAGGACACGTTCAAGTGAAACACTAAATATTTTTCAAACTGGTATGTATTACAACTAATCTAAATATGAAAAGTATTAGTTACAGATCAATTAATTTTCTTGCATTTTAAAGCAAATGGGAAGAAGGCTGAGCTTAAAAAAAACTGGGGAGGGCCAGCTGTGGCAGATTTCACACCAGCTGCCTATCCAGCAAAATGCCCATTGGCCCAATTTAAGGGGCACAGAAGGGGAAGCTCATCCTCAGAGCCACTGTCAAGATGCCGCAGTGGTCAATTCCCGTCGCGTGAAGGAAGGTCATCGCACATATTTATGCTGCATGTGTTGTAAGTGTTTCATCGTAGGCATTTTTCTGTGGTGGGGGTCTCAGGGAATGTCCTAACAGTTCTAGTGCCCCAGCAGCAGGATGGGGACCCATGTGACGTGTTGGATGAGGACACAGAACCTAAGCACTGTTATGGAGAAGACGACATCAGCAAGTTTGGCTCCTAATATTTGCAGCTAGTAAACTGCCAATGTATATTATTCCATCTTGACCAAAGAGGTAACTCTCTAAACCAGTTCACCTGACTCACTGAAGAGAACCAATTCAAAAGAGCGATTTATTCACAAATATGGCATCATGTATTAGACACCAACAGCGCTTCAGGCCGAGGACCAGGCCCTGTGATTAAATTCCAAAGGGATTTACGGCGATAATGCAGTTGTAGTGCAGTCAGGGCCTGTTGGAAATGGGGGGAAAGTGGGAATAATCCCCCTCCCTAACACTGCCAGACCCCCCCCCACCCCACCCCCACCTCCTGTCGCTCTTATTTCTCAGTTAAAATCACATTTTGTACTCTGCAGGCTTGGCCTCAAGCGGAGGCTTGGTGTGTCGAATAGGAATTTTTTTTGTTTCCAAAAATAAATAAAAACATAAAAAAATAAATAAATAAAAAGCTGGACTGATATGAATTTATTCCATGTTGAAATTAAAAGTAGGTTAATATCGAATCTGAATAAATGTGGTAAAATGGACATTCAGCTCCTTTGACAGATCAGTGTCAGGTTTGGTTCCTTAGCTTACTTAGGATTAAAACAGAGGCCTATACGTTTTGTTTTATTAGCAACCGCTGGCTTTGTATTACATGTGTGCTCTTTTTGCAAATAAAAAGTACGACGTACAACATAAAAAGAGACTTCGTGTTGGTTGTGCTGCCCGTGGTGCTCACAAGTCATTTTGTCATTTGCTTCACTGATGAGTGTCTGTCAGTTGTTGTTCAAACATTGTCATAGGAGAATTACTAGTACTACATTTGGTGAGTTAAACTGTGACCCCCACCGTGATGCAGAGCCTGTTTGGCAAAATGGTTCTGGCACCAGGGCTGGTTCTCTGTGAAGCTTCAGTCTGACCTACACCCTCTACAGCCCTATTATTCAAATCACGGTCCACGAGGTCCGAGCGCTGCTGGTATTCCAGCCTTCCTTTACCTGTGAGCCAGGTGTGAAGCCTCTGACCAATCAGAATCAGTAATTATTAAACTGTTACATCTGCAGAAGCATGTCCACATCACACACTGCAGAAGCATGTCCACATCACACACTGCAGAAGCATCTCCACCTCACACACTGCAGAAGCATGTCCACCTCACACACTGCAGAAGCATGTCCACATCACATACAGTACTGCAGAAGCATCTCCACCACACACACTGCAGAAGCATGTCCACATCACATACTACAGAAGCATTTCCACCTCACACACTGCAGAAGCATGTCCACCTCACACACTGCAGAAGCATCTCCACCTCGCACACTGCAGAAGCATGTCCACATCACACACTGCAGAAGCATCTCCACCTCACACACTGCAGAAGCATGTCCACGTCACACACTAGCAATGATTCCACCTCATACGCTGCAGCAATGTTTACACCTCACACACTGCAGCAGCATTTACATACTCCCTAGACACTTTCGTTGCCTGGCAACACTTAGCCAAGCATACCATGTAACTACCAGGAAAATATATTTTGTCACTAACTTGCATCCTTTCATGTGATGCAATAATCAAAACTAAACATTTGGAGAATACACACAAACATTTGTATTATCAAAAACCGGGAATTCCATAGCCCTACAACTTTCAGGTTCCATTCTGTATGCACCTTCATAATTGATTGCAGTCATTTTAAACTCACGCTCTTGACATTATGCACCAGCTCTCCTAAGAAACAGTTGCAGAACAAAGAACTGAAACTGCACTGAAGTCTTTCAACTGTGGATTATCAATACTCTTCTCACAATATATGCCTCATTTCCCCTCTGTTGCTACTACAGTAATGATTACATTAATTGGATCAAGATATTGCATGCAACTGTGCCTTTCCCAGTTGCTCTTACCTCAATGAAAGTTCCTGGTGCCAAATGCATTTTGATGACAAACATGATGGGGATCCAGATGACAGAACAAATCACCATCAGCCAGCCCATAACCATAGACCATGTTGGGTAGGTGTAGTCCTCATACGTCATCACCTTCCACTGGTACAAACTCAAAGCTAGAATAAACTGCACAGGGGAAGGAAGGACAATGTGGATGACCATGCTCCCAGGGTGGTTTCTTGATAAGTGTCTTTGAGATAAGACTGATTACTATGGCTTAAGACTTCTATTATCTGAGGTTAAATGTCGAGCCAGAAGCCTCCCAATCAGACCAAAGATGAAAGTGACTTTCACAAAGAGGTAGGGAGCGGTATAAGCTGGTACAGTTTGGTACTTATATTTCCATTGTGATGTGTGATGTAGCACAAGGTAGGTCTATTATAATGCATTATGTAATAACTCGACAAAATGTAACCAATTTTCATCACATTATATGTAACAGCACACTATGTAACAATACGGCATTATTAATAACGCGACAAAACGTCACAAATGTATAGACTACATTAGAATTTTATATTGCAACATTACCCTATTATCATCACCACTGTTATTATCATTACCATTCAATTTGTTACATTCTGCAAAGTTATCACATGATGCAGCATTATGACATATTGTGTTACAAGGTCTGAAATTCAAGGTGTACATAGAGCCCCCTTCTCAAATGGTCCTGGGTGTGTCAGAATGGAAGGACCACTCTACCGTTCATCAGGAATAGTACAGTTCTGTTGGGGAGATTAGCAGTTATTGTGCCACTCTTTATTATAACTGATGGCCATTTCATACAGTAAAACCGTGACGTTTGGATCTTTTTTTATTTTGGTCTGAGCGATTCAGGCACAATTGAGTAGAACAGCAATTACAGGAATAAAACTGAAAACTGTTTGTCAAAAACTGGAACTCTGCATCAATTGTGACTGCAGCTGAAAGAGCTGAAAATTGATATCTACCAAGTGTTTACCCAGCCATGGTACATACTGTAAGAATAGTTGGTGTCACAAAGGCCCAACAGATTCTCCAGAACTTGTTTGGCTGGAATCCAATCATCATTTCAATATCTTCACAGAACCTCTGCAATCCTGAAACAATATTCACGAGGAGTCATCTTACCAAGAGGAAATTCTCATAGAGGGTCAGAATGGTTGATAGTGTGACAGAGGCATCTAGTGGTGACAGTGTGAAATGCCTGCATTTTTAGACATAAATGAGGAATATTTTACTTACCATAGATGTATGAGACTCCAATCAATTCAAAAATAGCAATGATGACTAGGGAGTAGGAGGCTGCAAAGGTGTCCACCAGCTGTAGCATATACATCCCACTCTGTTTGGGTAATACAGGCACATCAGCTCACGGCACATTCTAGCAAAGATTTCTGCTGCAGCCTGCCTCCTGATTACTTCAGTATACTTGTACACTCAAACAAGTCTGCTGGTTACTCAACAATTATTTATCAATGAAAACTAGAAGTGTGTTTGTATGGTGGCACCTTTAGCATAAAAAAATATAAAGAGAATAAAAAGAAAATATGTGAGTCAGTTGCCCTCATTGTGTTGCACTATATCTTACTAAGCTATGTTCAAATCTGTCTTCAGGAATTTAAATATATATATTTTTCTAAGATGACTAGATTTGAATATATAGTACTTTTTATCTAAGTACTTTTTAAACCAGGTATTTTTTTTACTTTTAATTCAGTAGTATTTTATTGGATGACTTTTATTTTGAGTAAAATTTCCCACCACTGTTAATTGTTAATGAACATTTTTATTGTGCTTTAAAAAACCTTTAGAACTGAATTATTTAATACAACTAATGAATCGTGAAAATAAACAACCCAGAAAACCACTGTATTATTATTTTCCCGATATGATTTTCTTTTCATATATCATTTACCACTATAGGAGACTAACTGCCATGAACGAATCACTACATTTACCTCTTACGATATGTCAGATTCACACTAGATTCAATTAACAGCTACAGTTTATAGATTGATGGGCCATTTGGACATATTAAAGCCTCATCTAATACAGAAATGAATGGGAGATTGAGCATGCTTTGTTTTATATATGATATGTGAAGAAACAGAAACGTGTTTCGTATCTACTTTATACTTGATTTGTATAGTGTGTGATTTAAGTTATTATACTTTTTCAATGTAAGGGAGTTTTTTAAATAGTCAGCTGAGTAGTAGCAGTTGGAACAGGGTGCTTAATAAATGGGAATTTTAGGCCTGGTGCATTAGAAGACGCAGTGTTCTAGTGTTTCGTTGACCTTTCTTCTTAGTTTCTTTAATGTTTAACTAAGTATTTGGACTGCAAGTCACTGAATTATATCTTTGCATGATCTACTTCCTAGCACAATTGCAGTCTTACCTCCGTAATCATAGGGAAGCCCAGCAAGAAGAAGGAGAGACAGCATGCCAGGGTAAAGAATGTCTTGTGTTTGCGCAGATACTTGGGAAATTCATCGGAGACCGATGTGACAATGGTCTCGATGGTAGCAAACTTGAGAATAAAAGAGCGGCCGATATAAGGACACTCAGGCATCAATGTACAGCAAAAACACAAGGAAACAATCAAACGTAAAGCACAGGTTCACTAAACACGATGACATGGTAAAGAAAAAGCCATATTTATACTGATTATTGTTTAATTAGGGGACCTTAGCTATGAATGGTGGTTAGACCAAATTAAAAGAACGAAAGCAGTCTTCTGTGAACATAACAGATTACATTTTCTGATGAGAGACCCCATGGTTCCATGGTTGTCAGATAGTTAAGTCAATTGTTAATTAAAAGAGCTCATAATGGCAGAGAGAGAACACTGCACATAGAAGTATATAGAGCTGCTAATTCCACACTCACACTGCACATAGAAGTATATAGAGCTGCTACCTC
>JAODKF010010843.1:0-23981 GCA_026779585.1 Mormyrus proboscirostris
TGTCGACATCAAAGGCTAGTTTTCCCTCCACAATTATCTGCTTATTATTCTCTTGATACTCCTTCTCCTGCCTGACAGGCTTCACGGTAACACGCAAAGAGTGGTGAAATGCATCTCCTGTTGAGGCCATGCAGCTCCCTCTGCATTAAGGAAGACCATAAGAAACAGACAATACTGGGGAGGGTCAGCCGACTCCTGTCCCTGGGGGCCAAGAAATCAGCAAGAAATCATTGATATCAGCAGATATATATTTATACTTTTGATGATGGTTAAGTTTATATCAATACTTTAATGTTTACAAAAATACCTCAAATTTAATTTCACAACTAACCTTCTGAAAGTGTTGGAATGAAATGAGATTAGTCTTCAGTATTTATTTGTAACCAGAGCTTGCATCAGCAGGAGAAACTGTAACACTTTACTTGAGCAAAAATATGGTCTGGGGGTCCTTGAGGACCAGGTTAGAAAACACTGGAATAAGCAGTTTATTAGCACTTAGGTGGGAAGCTTTTGGCTAATAGCCTAAAGTATTTTATGTGCATGGCTGGAGGTCCACTGGGATAAGCAAATCCAAGGATCAGTTGAGGCATGAGGAAATGTCCTGAAAAATGTTCTGATTTATTTCATCTTCTGTCTGCTTGTCTCATGCAGTGAGTACTACACATCCTGTACCTGCATGTCCTATTCAGGGTCACAGGTGGTCCAGATCCTATAGGCGGAAGGCAGGGAACAGCCCAAAATGGACACACTCACACATCATTCATTCATATAAGCAGAACTATAGTCAATCCAATTCATCTCAGTATGTTTTTGGACTGTGGGGAAAACCAGAGTACCCTGAGGAATCCCCCTCTGATAAGGGCAGAATATGCAAACCCTGGTCCCAGAAGTGCCAGGCAACAGTGCTAACCACTGCACCACTATGTCACAAAAGTACAGAATATCAAATAATATTAAGAAACACCAAAACAATGACTTTGACAGTGAACATACAGCATATTTTGAACTTTTTCTTCTGAGTGCTGATGATGGCTTTTAATCTTCATGTCTTTCTCTGATCTGAGCATAATCATTTTCATTTTTATAAAGCACCCTTGATTTGTGTGTGGTTGCCATGGAGGCAGAAGTTATAACATCATCCTTCTGTTCTTACTGTCTCCAGCTCCCTGCTCCCTTGCTGTTGCCACCCATATGGCACTCAGTAATTTGACTAGGCTGATACTGAACAACGACTTGTATTTGGCATAGGTTGAGTAGTCACACCATCGTGTTACCACTGGAAATGCAACAATAGGCGGGTCATTTACAAACACTGGCTTGCCTCTTAGCTGTGGGAGTCAGTAATTTCAGCACCTTCATTACTTCTGCCGCTATGCGGCACTGTGCCCAGTTTCACACCCTTCTAGAGGCACTGGTGCTGCCCTACAGGGCTGCTGATCTCTCTGCCCACGAGTCAGCTGCAGGAAATCATGACCCAAATATAGATACATTGTGTAGCTCCATTGTCTACTGTAATGTGGCTTGTGACATGTGGCAGCCTGATACCATTTGGATACATGTAAATAGCTGCATTTGCATCCCACCTCCTCAGCCTCACAGCCAATGGATAATCCACCTTTCCAAACATGCTGGATAGATATGTATGGAAATGAAATAGAAGGGATTGTCAGAGATTGCACGCACAGCTAAACAGGGTCCTGAAAGTGAGTTGCTGATGTAAGGACTGTGAGTGGGGGGATCATATCCACTCCATTACTGTTTGCTTTCAAAAATCAGCTGTGAGCAATCAGGCCAAGGAAAACTTATATATAAACTTATATATATTATAATAATTCTCTGACCCCAAATTGCCAGTTTAACAATAGAAGGATCAAATGATTCAAAACAATATGCTTCATAGAAATGTGCTTGTCTTACTATTGACAGAAGGTACCGGGGCAAGGGAGTTTCACAGCAGGTCTTGCTGACAGGAATGGGGAGGGCCCCTGTTTAACTTTAACAACCTGGGGTGGCAGGGTTCTCTGTAAATTGTTGTGGATTTTGCATGATCACCTATTATCAGATGGGGCACTTCATAAAATTTACCGGCAGGGGGTGGAGGGAGGGTTGTCCCCCTTGACATATTTTGCTGTGATGGGCCCCCTTGCCTCCTTTGCTGCTGAGAAGATATAAGGTCCCTTATGTAATACATAACATGCTTAATGTTTAAACTTTAGTTTTACTTACACACATGCAATTGAGGCATATAGCACATTAAAAACACAGGTGTGATTTTGAGAAAGTAACTTTAGATTAGGTTTAGTCTTACTAACACCAGTTACGCTCATGATAGCTATTGTTGTAGAATGTAGAGTACAATCTTTCTCAAAGGCTGTGATTGCAGTCACACTTGGGGTCCAAAACAGGGTTCATCACCACACAGCCTTTGAGGGTGACAGCACTGCTGCCCTTCTTATCCAGCCAGTCATATGCTGTGGAGGCCTCAATCTGCTTCCTTATCCGGCCAATTATATGCAGTGGAGGCCTCAGTCTTCCTCCTTATCCAGTCAATTATATCCAGAGTAGGCCTCAATCTACCTCCTTATCTAGCCAGTCATACACAGCGGAGGCCTCAATCTGCTTTTTTATCCAGCCAGTCATATGCAGTGGAGGCCTCAGTTTACCTCCTTTTCTAGCCAGTCATACTCAACGGAAGCATCAATCTGCCTCCCTAGGAGGGGGAATACAGGAACCTGGTGAAGGACTCTGTTGAGTTGTGCAATAAAATCCAGCTGCAGCTCAACATTTGGAAGACCAAAGAGAAGGTGGTTGATTTCAAGAGATCAAAAATCCCCCTGTATTGATGGAGATGATGTGGAAGTGGTAGACACATATAGTTACCTAGAAGTATAACAAGCTGGAGTGGGCTATGAACACAGAGGTCCTATACAAAATGGGATTGGTCAGTCTCTACTTGCTGAGGAGACTATGGTCCTTTGGAGTCTTTGCAGGTTATTATATAGAGCATTTATCACTTTTCCTGTGATGCTCATTTAATGAGCCCATCTGCTTTGGTCACATTTCAAGTATATAACAAAGGGCAGATCTTCACTGTGACGATATCTAAATTGATCATTTTGAGCATAATCTGCAGATTGGTTGGCTAAGGGCACTTTTCCACTGCACCAAGGAAATTTAGGGGAGGTTGACCTCCGACTCTGGGAGCAGAGGATAGCTCCTATAGCAGCCTGCTATGCACCTCCATTCTCAGCATTGTCACAGCAATTACACAGAGACATTTCCCATTAAAAGGTGCTCATTACAATTTTTATATGGATTTTTTAGGTTGCTGGTTTGATTCCAGTGAATCCAAGGAGTGATCCTACTCCATTGGGCGCTTGAGCAAGGCACTTAACCTGCAATTGCTTCATCCTGGGTATGACGTTAATCTACATCCAGCCCTGAAAGGAGGTCCTCCAACTGGCAGGGAAAAATTGGGGGTTGATGGCAGGATTGGCACTCCAGCTGCCAGAAAAAACTCACATCGTTCCATTCATACTCCATTCGAACACCAACATGCAAGAAAACGTCAATCTCATTGCTTTCTGCCATTCATTTTAATGCTTTTAATTATTAAAGGGCTATAGTCCAGAGGGGAGTTGTTTATGTATTTCAATTGTTTGTGTGCTTAAGTGTTTTCCTCTATGTTTTCTCCTGTATAATGACTTCTTTCACACCGGTGGCCTATACTACAAAGTGGGATTACTGGTTTATCGGGGTAACTTGTCGAATTTAAGGTAGTCTGGGCAAAAGGTAAGCAAACGAATATGAAGTCCATTTAAACTACGGAACCTTAAATCTGACAAGTTACCCCGATAAGCCAGTAATCCTGCTTCGTAGTACAGGCCACTGGTCCTAAGTAACTGGTTTTATGACCCTTCTGGGAATCATCTAACCTCTAAATTTTCAGTATCTATTTAAGATTGTGGTTATCTGCAGCACATACTGAAAGGTATTAAAGTGTGCAACATCCCATAGCAAGCAAGATATTGAAAGCATTCAAAAAAAAATTAAACAAATACTTGAACCTTGAAAGCCAAGTTCATATTCTTATTGAGGTAAACTAAAACCCTCCCACATAGATGGGTGTCTGAGTGGGCCAGACTGTGACGTATAGAAAGGTACACGGTCATGCCCCGCTCGTCCGCTCCTCCCGTGTGCCACGCCCCCTCATCAACCCCCGTGTGGAATCCCCGTGTTCACCAGCTGTTCCTGCTTCTTGTTATTGGTCCATTGAATTTAGTCCACGTTTGTTTTCCCCAGTCCAGTCATCATAATGTCAGCCTGTGTTTGCCTGTTCCTCTTGTTCCCAGCGTGATTAAACCTGTGTTCCCCGACTCCTGGCATCCTTCACCTTTGTCTACGCTTCTGGGCGCTATCGGGTATGACAGACACTGGAATATTTAAAAGATCAGAGGGGTGCACTCGGCAGAGTTCTGTAAGCATCAGTTTGCAGACCGGCTCATATATCAGGCCAATGTGCTGACAAAAGAACAGAGGAATCGCATTTGCAAATGTCCCATGCACTGCAGCTCCTCTTCCTCTACTTTCCTGCCTCATAGCCCCTCCTTCACCTCCAGCTGGTTATTGCAATAGCAGAGGACTGCCATATTCTAATTTGGCACCTTTGTGACTATTGGCAAATAGCTGCCCTGTTTTACATGGTTGCCATATTTAAAGATGAGCAAATGACCCAGTGCCCAGAGTGAAACATACAATAGCCAACTGACTTATTGCGACTGTTGGTTTGGCTCCACTGACTCCTGTTCTTGATTTTGTGTGGTGAATGGAGTCTTTCCTGAAGAGACTTGGCCTCATAGATGTTACACGAACATGAACATCAGCATGACCATTGATCCGAACTGTTCCAGGGATGCTGGCTGACCCTGTGCTTTGTCCCCAAAACTTACCCTCACCTGCATATGTGTCTGTCATGGAGGGCAAGATGGGAACTAACCAATATCCTTTTTTGGAATTATTACAAGGCCTTGGTTCTATAAAAGCTATAAGCTTTGCAAGAAACTCAGGACAAAGAAAGCAATTAAATTATAATTATTAAATTAAAATTTGAAAATATGCCTTGGCAAAATAGCTTATGCAAACCTGGTTTATTTTAATGATAATGCCTCACATATCATGAGCAGGAATAATTGTAATGATCATCATCATGGAAGCAGCAATTGTATCAAGTGGTGGCATCAAGAGCAAGGGATACAGAGGTGATGGCTGCATAACAAGCAATCTCCATGCCAACCTCACAGAGGAAATGTCAGGAGGCTGATGCTCTGAAAGGCTCTACTGAAGACCAAAGACACCGGGGAAAATTCATTACCATGACAGCAGAGGATTTGGTGCAGGTTTGAAGACTCAGGGCACCTGAAACGTATCACTGGAGTATCACGTGTAACATGTGCATTGAATGAGACGGCTTGGGAACAGAAGCTCTTATGATGTGTTTAAACTGACAGTAAGAAGACTTCACCTCCTACATCCACACAAGACATTCATCCCAAAGCACTATAAGAACAGATAAATAAATAAAAAAGCAGACACTGGTTTTGTATTATATACCCAAATAGTTGCAGAAGTCAGTGATATCCATAGCATAAGAGTATGAATGAGGAGATGAGTGGACACACCAAAGCCACAGCTAACAGAGTTTCACCATGCAGCCACAGAAACACTATTAAGAAATGTATATATCATGTCAGTACAACATATCATATAATGTAATGAAAGTTACAAGCTGTTTCAAGGGAAGAAAATAATTTTTTTTGGAGTGGACAAAAATCTTTACAGTTGTACTGAAGAAAGCTGAGATAGCTTAGAGTTATTGGCATCTTATGTGGCACACTGCAAAGCATGCTGGGAAACAGTAATGGCTCTCCTTCACTGCAGGATTCAGATTTCTATTCCTGGATCTACTATGATACTCTGGAAATTATAATTAACACCGTATGCAACTTAAGTATTTTTACATATATCAAGGAAGAATATAAAGGGACAACTGAATATTTAACAGAGTACATAGTTATACATTAAATACATAAATTATAAATATATAAATTGTCATATTTCAAAATGTGCCTATAAGATACTAGGGATCTAGTTCAGTGTACAATCTCTAAGAACAGGTTTACAAAGTCTGAAAAACAGCTATACTGATTATACAGTTGTAGTTCTGCACTAAAAAACTATTATAAATACAGTAGAATATATGAGTACAGTAGGATTTGGCATTCATGAGCTGCCAAAGACATTTTTACACTACCATACCCTGCCAAAAAATAACAGGGAGTCTGCCAAAAGGGGTCCCAGGCATATGAGAGCAAGGCCTTAGACACCCTATTAGGCCCCTGACCATGAGCCCTTGTTTGCATTCATGCCCCTGCGAAAGTATTCACAGTGAATATTGGAGTGTCGCCATGCTTGGCCCTCAGTCAGAGTCCTCGCCCAGCGTTATGTCTATTTCCGGGGCAGTGGGAAAAAGCTCTTCCCCTAGGCCAGAAAGAGGCAGAATGGCGATTAGAGAGGCTGAGGATGAGGACCTCAAGTGCCCCATCAGTCATGACTAAACTACCTGAGCCTGACTGTAGGAGTGGTATCAGCCCCCTGAGCAACAACGACCCCCCAAGTCCTGACCGCCATGCCCTGGCACTTAATCTGGGCACAGTGTCCGCCATTTGACCTGTTCAGCTCTTTAGACATCCCAGTTTACCCCAACTAAAGAATTTAGTGATCAGTTGTCATTGTTGACAGACAACAAAATGAGTCCTCTGCATTTAACCTATATGTGACATAGCAGGGGACAACTAATTCATAGTCCAGGGAAGCAGTATCTCACTCAGGGTACCTTGGGTGCATTGCTGGTCAGGGATTCGAACCAGCAATCTTTTGATTATTAGTGCACTTCCCTAACCATTAAGCCACCACTGCCCAAGAATGTAAAAAAAAAGTTATGCTAATGAGGAAACCTTTGTGGGCTAATAATGTGAAATCCTGTCCTCATCCAGGTACACAAATAGGTATTTCCTCATCAGACCATACACCTGTACTCTGATTTACCAACAACAGATGTACATAAATCTACATGGAGGTCAACTGACCCAGTCGCCTTGGTTATCTATCATACTGCAGGTACCGAAGCAGAGCCACATGGACCCTTTTCCAGGAATGAAACAATGTCGATAGTCCCATGCTCAGTAATAATAATAAAGCTACACCTGTGACACAGCATTGATGGTATTCATCATCAGCTAAAAGGGTTGAGACTATTACTCAGTCTTACCTGATCATTGAGGCATGATTGCATGAGGAGGGCATAAAGAGGCCATAATTCATACAGAGGGGCCAACCATATTATTAGCCAATGATTTGTTTTGAATCGGTGAGTGACAAATGGGGGGGCACTCTGGGGTCCAATCAGCTTTCAGTGCCTTTGTGGCCCTGTCACTTACATTCCCTGCCTTTCTGGCACAGACCCCCCTAATGATTTGTCAGTCACAGTATCAGTGTAATGCCCCAGTGATGGAACAGAAATAGAATACCTGTAGCAGGGGGCTGCAGTGGGGCTGCCGGATTGAAGTCGGTGGGGCTTAGGTCATCAGGGGGCCAGCGGAGCTCCCCACTCTCCACGTCCCCTCCCTGAGTAGGCTCCACTACAATGGAAGGCAGCCGCTTGGACAGCTTGGGATACCTCTCATGGGAATCAGGAAAGACCTGAACTTGAGAGGGGGAGTCAACTGGGGGCTGGGGGACAGGCAAAGGCTCATGAGCAGGACTGCTATTCAAGGACAATAAGATAAACAGTGTCTGTTGTTCCCAAGAAACACCTTGTATAATCTGAAAGTGACCTTTCAAATAAATAATGTGCTGTAAGCTCTTAAAATGCAGATCGGGTTAATTCGGAAAGAAAGAATGATGGACTAAAACCCCTCCACCCGACATCATAATGATTAATTATGATTAAATCAGATTTGTAATTAAAGCTATGAAAAAGGGAGCCTTCTTTAAAAGGCATGGTGATGTAAGGGTGTGTGAATGTACATGTGGAGTTTGACTGTGAAGAACTCAGTTTTACGCAGATGCATGAAGAGGTATGCGTAAATGTTATCTTAGCATTTGTTGCTGTTAATGTTTATGTGTGTGTTTCTGAAAATTTGTGTGTTTTTGGGTGTATAATTATTCTTCCACATATAAATATATGTGGAAAATGTCGTCAAAAAGGGTAGGGACAAAGTCATTTTTCCACACTTAGTCAGTGATCTGTTTTGAATTAAGTTAAAAAATCATATTGTATTAAGGTAAGAATTCATGTGAAGTGCCCACAAACAGCGGAAATCATACATGGGCTGCATGTGTGTGACTGTGTGTTTCGGGGGCAGTCTGCACATTCATGGGAGTGTTCAAACTCGAATCAAATTCACATTTTATTGGTCACATACACAATAATACATGCAGTGCGACATGCAGTAAAATGTATTTGCAGTGCCCGACCAATTAAGAATTAAACAGAATACAAAAAAATAATAGTAATAAAATAAAATAGAAGGTAAGAATGAAATGTAGTAAGATAAAATATAAAGATATAAAATATAAACTGTAATAATAATAATAGATTATAGAGATAAAATATAGAATATAAGGAGAGGTAAGAATAAGAAATAGAAATTAAAATATGTACAAATAGAATAAAATGTGCAATTAGCAGCAACAATGTCCGATTATTATTATCGGTGTAAAGTGCAGTGTAGTGTAGTACAGTGTGTGTGTGTGTGTGTGTGGGAAGGGGGAGGTAGTGATCTGAGTCCAGACCTAGGTGGTTTTCTGGTTCAAAGTAATGTCTTGAGTAATGTCAGGCAACTCATACTAAGGCTACCTGGAAGGAGATGCTCTGGTCCCCAGGAGCTGCACCGAAGTTCTCCATGGCAGAGTCACAGGAGCGCATCACCTCCATCATGCTGCAGGAGGAGAGGCGCAGATCACTGTGGGAGCCCTCCAATAAGCTATGACAGAGGACAGTGGCTTCAGACCAGGCTGTGGGGCAGCCATGTAGTCAGCACTTTGCATCATGCAATAATAACACTGTGAAAGGATGCGATGTAGGAAAGATTTTTAAATGATTTTTAAATAATAAAGATGTAATTATTTAAAATCAGACTAGCACTGTTTTGGGATAAAGTTTCACAACTAAACATAGCTAAAAAGATAACTAAGCCATATGATAAAATATCACAATATAATTTTTTACTCCAATTCAGCCCTAAATCGATATATGTTTATATGACATTACTGAGGATGTGGTGAAAGCTGTAGAGAATGAAAGTCAGATTTAAGGAGAATGAAGTGCAATTTTAACTGAGGATTAAGAGTGACAGGATAACAGCGATGATGTCTGCTGATATTGGGGGGCTGCACATATTCCCACCCGCCCCTATTTCTGATAACTCTGAAATGCCTTGATCCAACAGTCTAACCCAAGGGTCTCTGCCTAATCCCAGGGTCCTACTTAACCCCAGGATTTTGTCTAACCCCACTCAAGGGTTCTGATGCCTGGTTGTGATGTTCAGGCTGCGATGTCCTTGCTGCAATGTCCAGGCTGTCATGTCCCAGTTGCAATGTCCAGGCTGTGATGTCCCAGTTGCAATGTCCAGGCTGAGATATCCCAGCTGCGATCTCCAGGCTGAGATATCCCAGCTGCAATCTCCAGGCTGAGATGTCCCAGCTGTGATGTCCAAGCCAGGGTGTCCAGAGATTCAGTTGGCAGGTGGGCCAATGGGCGTCACCCATATTTTATGTGTTTATCAATGGCAACAACTCCAACCAAATCACTTTCTACCTTCTAAGAACTACCCAAATTGGAATAACTCAGATTTGGTTGTCACCAGATTTGGGTATCTTCAAATCTGGGTCTGACAAAGGTATTACTCATCTCGGGGACATATTTCAGAACAATACTTTTGTCTCATAACCCTTCTTGATTCAGAAATTTGGGATTGACAGCCAACATTTTTTCAAATATATTCAACTGAAATCCTCCATTACAACTAAAATTATTATAAGAGATAATGATGTAGGACTCCCCTACTGATCTCAGACTTCCTCAAAATTACCATCAAAAGTAAACTGCAATCTAAAATTTATAAAATTATGATCTGACTTGCTCCCTCCCAACCTCTAAGTGGGAACAGGATTTGTCTCTCATTGGGAACCCAGACTGATGGACTCACATTTGTAAAAAAAACATTCACAATGAGCAATAACACAAAAATTCAGCTTATACAATACAAAGGTACCCACAGAGTCCACTTCTCTGGTTACAAGATGTTTAGAATGAGATTAATATAGTCTCATATCTGTTCACAATGCTCACTTAATGCCTCAGACACATTTTTTACACTTTCTGGCTATGCACACCCGTCCACCATTTTTGTGAAGAAATCTGGGCTGCCACATGCCTCTGTCATCCATGCTCTGCCTGCTAGGAGACACAACATCTGTTAGTTTAAAGAAGGAATCTACTAGATTTGTGGGCTCTAGCAGTGGCAAAAAGACTATTCCCTTGAACTTTAAAATGAGAAAAAGCTAATTATTTTTCCATTTTGGTAAGTCTCTCTGCCTCCATTATCACCAAATCACCCAGTAGAATCCACACTTGGTCCCTTCTTTTACATATCTGACCTTAACCAACTGATGCCCTGGAGGGAGGGAAGCTCACTTACTATAATACTCTCAGAACACTGCATCACTCTCTGTAGAGCTTTGCAGTTGTAGTACGGTGCTGTTGCCGTTCTAGGTGGTGATGCATCCAGTAAGGATGTTCTCAATGACACAGTTTTAAAAACTCCTGAGGATACAGGGGTTCATTCCATACTGCAGCACTTTCTTCACTGTTTTGTCTGTGTGAACTGTCCCTGTGAGGTCCTCTGCCAAGTGCACTCTGAAGGAACGGAAGCTGCTTGCCTTCTCCACAGCAGTGCCATTGATGGTGATGTGTACTCCTTTCTGCTTCCATAAGTCCACCATCAGTTCCTTGGTCTAAACAACATTGAGGGTGAGGTGGTTCTACTGGCACCAATTATGTGGTGATGAGACCCACCGTGGTGTCGTCTGTGTACTTGACAATGATGTTGGAGCTGTTAGTGGCTGAGCAGTTGTGAGTGTAAAGTGAGTACAGGAGAGGGTGAGGTAATGATCCCCAATCTGACGACCTGATGTCTGTCTGACAGGAAGTTGAGGATTCAGCTGCACAGGGTGCTGCTCAGGCCTAGGTCCGGCAGTTTCCTGTCCAGCCTTGAGGGAGCAATGGTGTTTAATGCTGTGCTGTAATTTACAAACAGTATTGTCACATATGTGTCCCTCTTCTCCAGGTGGGATAGGGCAGTATGAAGAGTCAGGGCTATGGAATCATCAGTGGACCTGTTGTGGTGTTATGCAAATTGCAATGGATCCAGTGAGTCAGGGAGCGCAGAGCAGATGAAGTCCCTGACCAGCCTCTCAAAGCATTTGCTTATGATGGAGGTCAGGGAAACTGGTTGCCAGTGATTCAATGATGAGATATTTGAATACTTGGGTACTGGGACGATGGTGGCCAATTTGAAGCAGGCAGAAACCACAGACAGGTAGAGGGAGAGGTTGAAGCAAAATATTTTGTGCCCACATACTTCTCCCCCTTTTTTCATTTCACTATTATTATAGTATACCATTCATTCATTTTCCAAACCACCAGACCACAGCAGAGCAAATTCACACACCATTCACACCTATGGGGAATTTAGTAACTCCAATTAGCCTCAGCATGTCTTTGGACTGTGGGGGGCAGAGTACCTGGAGGAAACCCCACAACAACATGGGGAGAACATGCAAACTCCACACACTTGTAACCCAGGCAGAGACTCAAACCCTGGTCCCAGAGGTGTGCGGCAATAGTGCTAACCACAGCACCACCATGCCAACCCTATGATTATTATAACCTTTATTATTTTTCTCTTTGTTTACAATTGCACCACCTCTCATCAGACACAACCATCACATGTACATGCAATCCTGTCTTTTTTTCTTTAACTCCTTCTATCTTTTTTCCCTTCTTTCTCTCTTCCTTTTTTTTCTTCCAATATTGACTTCACCAGCCAAGACACCAGGAAAAACACAAAACCAAACAAACTCCATTCTAGAATAGGGGTAGCAGGTTGTGTTACGTGTGGTTTGCTTGGGGCAGGGTTACCATTCATCGGGAGCTGTCCTGGGGGAGCTGTCCTCCTCTCTCCCATCTATGCCTTCTACTGTATCGCTTCTAATAATAGTAACAATAATAATATTTATTTTTTGCTTGCTTTTTTGAGTTGATTTTATTATTTTCTTCCCTTTCTTTCTTCTGTTCTATCTTTCCTTTACACAATTTGATGACACCTTGTTGCATTTCTTTGTCCCTAATAATAAAGGGCCAAAGATAAGTACTACAAAGGGGCATCCAAAGAACAATAATGTTAGTAGAGAAATTCATGTAAAATATGGGTCTTATGGTGTTTCTTGAAGCCAGAGATGGAGCCTGAGTACCGGATGTGGTTTGACAGTTCACACAAGAAACCCATCTGGAGTGATACTTCACCCGCTTCTAGAATGGCATGTTTGGTGGCACGGAGATCTGCATGCAGATGACACTGCAAGGTGCCCAGAACACAGAGAAGCAGGGCTTGCGGACCCAATGCTCAGTACACACGAGAAATGTCAGCCGGTGCCAACAAATGCAAAACATCAGTGAGAGCTTTACTATGGCCTGGTGCCGTGGGACTCCATTATCCAACTAACGTTAGAGTAATCAGATCCACACCACCAAATCCATTCCTCCTCAGATGTGAGAAACAGTGAAGGCTGGTGTTTCTGTACTGGAAACCTATTGCTTACTGACAGATATTGCCCTTTGTGTACATGAAAATTTACAAAAACATCCACCTTTGCAAATACAGAAGTCTTATTTCTTGATCTATCTTCTTGTTACTTAAGGCTTAAGGCTGACTTTCAACTCTGTTTCTTTAAACCTCTATAATTCTTTTGTCACACTCACAAAATAAACAAGTCCATCAAGGGTAGTAATGGCTGGTCCTTTAGCATATGATGGCTAGGAAATGAGCTGAGGTTGGCAAACATCCAAATGCAAATGAGCTATATGAGCCTCACCTATTCTGTGGCAGCTACCACCATGGGAGCAGGCAGAACAGAGTAATTTGGTTGTTGAGGAAGTAGAATGCTGGTAAAATAGTATGCTGGCGAAGGGGGTGCAAACTATATTCTCTCGGTACACAAATTACTCCAGATTAATATATGTTAGCCTGCAAAACTGAGAGATACTTACACAACAATATCTACAGAGGAACAATATCTACGGAGGTCCCTAAGTCTCTCCGGCAAGGAGGGTCAAAGGACTATCCGCCCAGCAAGCTGAAAAAGTGAACCACACAGACAGCAGCCGTGGCATTAGTGTTAGCACATAGTACCTCTGTATGAGGACCATCTGCGTTTTCGTGAAATTTCATGTATTCAGCTGCACATCAAAAGATCCAGATGCTCTAGAGACAACTTCCCTGAAAACATCTATATTTAGAAAAATACTCATCCATTTTAAATATCCATGTTCCAAGTTAAGAATGAGCAAGGAAAATTAAGCAAGATCGGCTCTAAAGACTGACCATATCCCCCATTCTATGTGGGATCTCATGCTGGCCTTCAGCACAATATTAACTCAAGTACCTATGTAACAAAATAAGTCCTTTAAACTGTAGCTGCAACAGGATTTTGCTCTCCTACACCCTGCATAACAAAACACTTTTTTACACCATAGGATTGGTTGCCACTGGGAGCTCATAACCTTTAAGAAACTGTACTTAGTTTTCATGCAGTTTCTTTTGATAGCTTATTATATTATTTAGTCTGCTCAGAAAACATCTGTGTCAAGCTGAACCACTTTTTATTTTGCAACAGTAAGCAGAAATTTTGTAATTTAACCACCAACTTGTAATTCAACCACCAACCCTGTCATGGACAAAAACAAAACAGATTAATAATACTGCCATAATACTGTGGTACTATAGAAGTTCCATTTTCAGAAAGATACTGTGTCACTTTCCCAATATAGTTATTTTTCTGAAAATATTTGCGAATCATGAAAATTATGATACTAATACACTTTTATTTTCAGTTCCACATAAAAATTGAGAAAATATATATGAAGAAAAATCAATTGAAATTATTAATCCTAGTTATTTATTTAAAAAGTACAATGTTTTACTAACTAAAAGAAATTATCGATTATTTTGATAAAACTCGAAAACGACAGATACGATAATAGAGCAAACAAAGGCCTGACTCAGTTCAGCAGGGCTCCATATTTATGAAACAACAGGAAGCTGTAGTTGTGGATGACATTTTATTAGGGCATATTAATCATTTAGCAGGACAAATCTGAATGATATTCAGAAAAAAATATCAAGGTTTTCTTTATTTCATATCAGACTGACAATGTAACGTTTCCAGCAGTGACAATTTCACGCTATTGCAATAGGCATTCGCTCACATAATCAAGACAGACTTAACATTTATATCCATCCTGTCAAGGACAAAAGTATTACAGTGCAGATAAAAAGGGTGATAATTTAAGTTAAGATGAGCATTTGATGAAAGTATGATTGACTCACAGTTAGCTAGTGACTACCAAAATATGACAGGGTGCACAGCAATTCCAAAAACACACAAAAAATGCAACAAACGATTACCTAGCGGTTTTACCTTAATCTGTTACTTTATGTTACTTTTGGGTGATTCTAGCACCAACAAATCCATTCTAATGAACGATTAATTTGACATTGAAAAATAATATTAGGTGGCACGGTAGTACAGTGTTTAGCACTGTTGCCTCACTTTCTAGGACCAGGGTCTAAGTCTCTGCCATGACTCTGTGTGTGTGGTGTTTGCATGTTCTCTCTTTGTTCCCGTAGGGTGTCCTACAGGTACTTCCCCCCCACAGTTCAAAAACATGCAGAAGTTAATTGAAGAGCTGTGTAATGTATGAATGGATAGGGGGGCTAGGGGTGACAACTTATATAATATATAAAAATCTATTCATGACTTAAGCCAATAAATACACTTTTTTTTTGGGGCAAGGGGGGACAAAAACTTTTTTGTGGGACTAAAGCCCCCCTAAAATAGGCTTAACAACATCACTGATTAGAGTAACTGAAGTGCATGTGTGTGTATGAATGAATGGTGTGTGAGTGTGCCCTGTATTGAGTTGGTGCCCCATCCTGGGTTGTTCCCTGCCTTTTGTCCATAGGCTCTGGACACCCCACAACCCTGAATAGGATAAGTGGTTACAGGAAATGGATGGAAAAATAATATTAATAGTTGGCATGCACAATCTCTTGTTTAAAAGTATAAAAGGGTGCAAATTTCTTATTTTAAGCATTTGGGCATTCCGGAAAAAGGTAACACTTACCTTTCTAAGGAGGAGGTTTTGTTCTTAGAAGTGTGTTGTACCAGCGATTGTGTTTTCTGAGTTGTTTAGATCCTATGGTAAATCCTCCACAGAAACTCTGTCATCAGAGAAATATGTCTGCTGTGAGCACTGGTCCAGAGCTGTGTGTGTATAGAGAAGAGAGAGCGAGCTAGCAAGTGAGAGAGAGAGAGAGAGAGAGAGAGAGAGAGATACTGAAAAGGGAGAAGTACACAGACAGAGATGGTCTTTTTTCCAAACCAATCTGATCCGTGACCCAAAAACCCAAACACATCACATGCAGCAGTCACAAATCCATGTTATGTCTACAGCAAAAAAGTCACATGGTTGATCTTGATCAGGGGATGTTTTAATTCCTAAAGTTCCTAATATTATTGCAGATAATATAGAATATCCAGGTAAGAAAAGCTATACAGGTAAGAAAACCTGTATAGTTATAATTTTTGCTTTGGCTTTAATACTGTACTAAGCATGTATGGGTTGCCTTTTATTTAAGAAATTCACCTGCGTTCAATACATAAATTAATTTATATCACTAGCAGGTTTAGGTATAGGCAACATGGGTAGCTTGCCGGTGGTGCCCAAGAAATGTGAAATTTGTGGGATCGGTCTTCTATCGCTCACTTGCATGTCATATCAGTGATATGTCACCAAGTGGGTTACTTAAGCTTGTCAAGGTCAACACCCTGGTTCTAGTGTGTGAGCTAGGCAAATTAGCACTCAGAAACCAAAGTTGGGGAAGGGGGGGGCATGGGTGGGCTGTTCTCAGGAGCTAACCCACTGCAAGGCACACTTACACACCTGTGGATAATTTGGTAAATCAAATCAGCATGACTTTGGAAGGAATTTGGAATAACTGGAGGAAATTCCCCAATAACACCAGGAGAACATGACAACTCCACACACAGAACCATGCTTAGATTTGAATGCAGGTCTCAGATGTGTGCGGCAACAGCACTAACCACTGCACCACCGTGCCCCTACAATCCTAAACCCTGATGTTTTACATACAGACGTGGACAAATTTGTTTGTATCCTTACAGCTCATTGAAACAAAGCTTCATTTCTCCTGAAAAGTGATTCAATTAAAAGCAATTGTCCCAAATACCTTTAATATGATAAACCAATTAAATTGTGAAAAGAAGTGATTTGTTGTTTATTTTACAAAGATATACTAAAATAGTATGAACGATTTTTTGGTATCCCTAAAAAGACTATCTTTCCTTGCATTATAGTCATGTTTCAAACTATGAGTTTAACCTTAAGTACTATCAGAGGTGCCTTCAAGCTTTTCATCAGCTGTTTAGCATATTTAAATGGAAAGAACATGCTACTGTGTTGTTTGGTATCATTGTATGCACCACACTGAACATGGACCAGATAAAGCAAAGGAGAGTGCTGTCTGAGGAGCTCAGAAAGAAGATTATAGATAACCATGTTAATGGTAAAGGCTATAACACCAGCTTCATGTTCTTGTGACCACAGTTGCCAATATAAAAAGTATAAGGTTCATGGGGCTGTAGCAACCCCAGATTGATCTGAAGGATGGTGAGGATGGTAGAAAAAGAGCCAAGGAAACTATCCAAAACCATTCCAGCTGAGCTCCAAGGTGAAGGTACATCACTTTCTGATCACACCATCTGTCGCATTTTGAAAAACAATGGTCTCCATGGAACAAGACCATGGAACGCTCCACTATTGACAAAAAAAACATAAAAAGCCAGAGTGGAATTTGTCAAAATGCATGTTGACAAGCCCTAAAGTTTCTAGGAGAATGTTCTTTGGACTGATGAAACAAAACTGGAGCTTTTTGGCCAGTCACATCAGCTCTATGTTTACAGAAGGAAAAATGAAGCTTTAAAACAAAAAAGAGCACCTTACCTACTGAAACATAGAGGGGCTCTATATTGTTTTGGCACGAGGAACCTCAACTCTGTGCAGGACACAAAGAAGTCTCAAGACAATCAAGGCATCCTGGAGTGAAACATACTGTCCAGTGTCGGAAAGCTCAGCCTCAGTGGACATGGGTCTTGCAACAGGATAATGACCCAAAACACACAACTAAAGGCACTCAAGAATGGCTGAGAAAAAAAAAAAAACTGAACTATTCTTAAATGGCCCTCCATGAGCCCAGATCTTAATCCTATTGAACATCTATGGAAAGATCTGGAAATTGCAGTGGAGACGCCACCCTCCAAACCTGAGACAGCTTGAGCAGTTTTCTCAAGAAGAGTGGGTCAAACTAACTGTTGGCAAATGCAGATGTCTCATTGTGAAGTACAGAGATTGCTTGTTGGCAGTGATTGCTGCAAAAGGTGCCACAACATATTAAATTAAGGGTACCACCTTTTTTGTCTGTGCCTTTTTCATTTGTTTAATTATATAAAATATTCAACTTAAGGGGAGGGGCCAGACAAAGAGCAATCCAAAAGAACCCTATGACAAGTATTAATAACAAAGTCCCTCAAAGTTTCCCTCGCCCGGACTAGGGTCACCGGGGCCCCACCCGAAAGAGGCACGCGGAACTGTCCCCAGGTGGGCCCACCACCCGCAGGGGGAATGTCAGGGGTTCGGTGCAATGTGGATCGGGTGGCGGCCAAGGGAGGCCCTAGTGGTCCGATCCCCAGCTGACAAAACTGGCTTTCGGGACATGGAATGTCACCTCTCTGGTGGGGAAGGAGCCTGAGCTTGTGCATGAGGCTGAGAGATACCGACTAGATATAGTTGGCCTCACCTCAACGCATAGCTTGGGTTCTGGAACCAATCTCCTGGAGAGGGGCTGGAGTTGTTGTTGTTCTGGAATTGCGGCAGGTGAGCGATTCCGGGCTGGGGTGGGGCTATTGGTGGCCCCACAGCTCGGTGCATTAACATCGGAGTTTACCCCGGTGAATGAGAGGGCTGTTCAGGTCTGGGATAGGTCTCTGACTGTCATCTGCGCTCATGCGCCGAATGTCAGTTCAGAGTACCCAACTTTCTTGGATTGCCTTAGTGGTATGCTTGTTGGCATGCCACGAGGGGATTCCATCGTTCTGCTGGGGGACTTCAATGCTCACGTGGGCAATGACAGTGTGACCTGAAAGGGGGTGTTTGGGAGGAATGGCCTCCCTGATCTGAACCTGAGTGGTGTTTTGTTATTGGACTTCTGTGCAATGCATGGTTTGTCTATAAGAAACACCATGTTCAAGCATAAGGATGTCCATACTGTAAATGGACATGGTACGAACATGCCCGGGGCTACAGGTCGATGATCGATTTTATAATCGTGTCATCTGATCTGCGGCCTTCTGTCTTGGACACTCGGGTAAAGAAAGGGACAGAGCTATCAACTGATCACCACCTGTGCCGAATACAAGTTCCGTTGCTGTCCCCAAATGCATGTTCGTCATCTAGTGGAAAAATCAGTACATGACATCCCCCCCTTACTTGGCTTTATACTCCATAAGCACACCGTTTAAAGTAGACTTTCCTACCATGTGTGATTAGAATCCTAAATAAACGTAAAACCCTTCACTGCAGTCTATTCAACACAAAGATGTACCAAACTGTGCATCTCTTAAATGGTATATACAGTACTGAACAAAATCTTAATACTGGGGGAAAAATGACAAGCATTGGTGGTTCGTAACCAGGTTGCAATTAGAGCTTCAAAATGCAAAAAGAAGAAACATGAGCAAGAGATAAAAAATAGATAGTAGGTGAAAACTGCATTTAAACGCAAACAGGCTTTCATCAGCTGAGGAAAACTGATCAAAAGTTTAAGACCATAGCCTAAAAAACCCAAAAACAGAAGTAAATGTGTCAAAAAAGGACTCTGTAGTGAGTAGCCTCACCGTTCTTGTTAATCACTTCAAAAATTCATTGAGGCATGCTTGTCCACCGTCTTCTTTGTTGTTGTCAACGTACCTGGAATATGGCCAGGTCCTTCCTGCTATGTGCTCATAGACGCAACCACTGCAGGTCTCGGGCTGCCACTCTCCGTGTGGGACAGAAGGTATGGTTGGACGCTAGGAACCTTCCTCTATGGATTCGGTCACGGAAGTTGGCACCCCGGTTTGTTGGTCCTTTTCCCATCACCAAGGTCATAAGTCCCTAGGCTGTTCGTCTTCGTCTTCCGGTGACCATGCGGTGAGTCCATCATACCTTCCATGTTTCCCTGCTGAAACCACATGCAGTCAGTCCCCTGGCTTCTCCTGCATTACCTCCTCCTCCCCCCAGGTTAGTCAACGGAGGTGAGGTGTACACCATCTGTCGCTTGCTGGATGTCTGGTGAAGGGGTCGTGGCCTTCAGTATCTACAGTAGTTGACTGGCAGGGATATGAGCCGGAAGAAAGGTCCTGGGCTCCAGCTTGGCATGTGCTGGATCTGTCTCCACATAGACTTTAAAACAACAAGACTCTGACTGCAACTAACTCAGCACCATTGTTGAGTCTGTCCACAGGGTTTTGCCCTGGAAGTGCAGAGTGAGTTCATTCTCCAGTACTCTGAGAAGCTGTGCTCCAGTGAGTGCAGCACATAGCTCCAGTCTCGGCATGGACAGCTGTCTCTTCAGTGCCACTCGTGATCTGGCCATGAGGAAAGCTACTTGGACCTGGCCACAGTTATCTTCTGATCTCAGGTATGCCACTGAGCCGTATGCACGCTCTGATGCACTGCAAAAAATGTGAATACTTCTCTTCACCTCAGGATGATGCAGGCTCTGGGATGTGTAGCATCTAGGGATAGAGACCTCAGGTCTGGGTTTAGCCCACAGTTGCTGTACTAGCACCTTAGCCCTGGTAGTAAAGGGGATCAGGAAGCCCAGGGGGGTCATACTGACTGGCTAATATCTGATAGATGTTCCTCATAGTGGGCTCTCTGTACTTCACCAAGCGGTGCTTAATCACGTAAGGTATCTGAGGAGCAGTGCCAATGAAGACCTAATGCTGGTTCAGGGGTGTCGACTTTATCGTATGACAACCAAAGCTCTGTGCTGTCTGCACATGCGTTCTTAGGGAGGTGACTCACTGCTGCAGCCACATTGCTCGCCCATTGACGGATGTCAAATCCTCCCATTGAGAGGAGTCTGCGCAGCTGGTCAACCAGATCCTTGGCTTCTTCTAGTGAGGATACACTGTGTATGCAGTTATCCACAAAGAAGCTCTTCATCAATGCTACACAGACACTGTCACCAGGCTCGCTATGGTCTAGAACATGCTTCTGCAGTGCTTAATTGCCACAGCATGGGCTGCAGGTGGTTCCAAATAGAAGCACTTTCCATTCAAGGATCTCAGCGGCTTTCTCGCTCCGCAGATCTCACCATGTGAAACGGAGTACTGGCTTATCTTCAGGTAGGAGGCAGATCTGGTGAAACATATTGCGGATGTCACCACTGACTGCGACAGCATGCTCTCTGAAACGGAGCAGCACTCCAAGCAATGACAAACTCAGCTGAGGACCAGGTAGCAGAGCTTTGTTTAAATTCAGGCCCTCATACTGGAACGAGCAGCTGAAAACTACTCTGTACTTTCCATTGTGTTGCACCATGTGGTGCAGCAGGTACCAGCTCTCTTCCTTGCTTCTCACTGCCTCAGGGGTTAACTTTGCTACGTAGCCTGCCTCCACTAGCTTTGTTATTTCAGTACGATAGATTGCTGCTTGGTCAGGATTATTAGCAAGATGTCTTTCTGTTGTTCTTAGGAGTGGCAGAACAGGAGTTATTCCTAACAGGAGTTATTCCAGGAGTTATTCCTCCTTATTCCTAACTTGAAATAAGGGCATGCCCTGCGGTATAAAAGTGGGGTAGCGTATCTGTATGCACCGTCAACCTCAACACGGGTGGTCCTAGATTCCAGGAAATGGATTGCTTCCTGGTCCTCCTTAGAACAAGTTATCTCCCTTTCATTCCAATAAGGTAATGTATCCATCTCCCATAACTTACGGGGAGCAGCTCAGCTGTGTCTGAACTCAGGGTGGTGAAGAGGCATTCTTGTGAATGGGACTCAAATCAAAGGCTTTAGCTGGGCCTTGCAGTGTCCATCCTAGCCTTGTCTTTACTGCTGCTGGCCCTCCTGGTGGCCCAAGGCGCATTGGCTCTATAGGGGTGACTAGGTGGGGATGATCAGCTCCAATAAGCAGCAGTGAGTGTGCCTTCTGGAAGGGCTGCAGTGGCAGACACAGGTGTCTGTACCTTTCTTGAAGAGTGGTGATAGGGTAGGAGTGTTGAGCTAGGCCGAGTAGTAAAGGCATTACGAATCTGGAAGCGTTTCTGAGGTAGCACCGTGGAAGCAACCTGGAATGAAACTGCTGCCCCATGTAGGACTTGGATGTCTTGGCGGATGGTATGTAGATTTAAGTCCTCTGGATGACCTTTCAACCCTAACTGGTGGGCGGCAGCTTGGACCAACATTGTGCACTCCGATCCATCATCCAGCACTGCGAAAATATCCAGTTTCTTGTTCCCGTTACTCGGAACAACTTTAATAACCTTCAGTAGGACCTTACTCCCTTCTGGAGGTCGATTCAGGTAAAGTGTGTCTCCGGCAGAGCTTACGAGGCAGGATCCCTCCCTTGTGGTTCTGTCGTTCACATCGTGAAGGATCTGCAGATGCTTCCTCTGACAGATGCTGCAGGGCTTCTTCAGGGTACACTGAGCCGCCTGGTGAGTTCTACCACACCACCAACAGCACTTATTGCATTGCAGCCAGTTGAATTTCTGCTCTTTAGTGAATGTCATGAACACAGAGCACTAGCTGAGGAAATGCTCAGAACTATCACAGTATGCGCAGTAGGACCTTGAGCTAGCTTAGCTTGGTCAGCAGGCAAGCTACATTTGACCCACACTTCAGCTCGGCTTCTCCTTCTGGGCCAAGGGTTTCAAGCATACTCACCAGGGCATTGATCAGGAGGGCAAATCTCTCAAATGCACTTGTGTCACCACGGCGGACGTCTGGTAGGTCCATCACCTTCACTATCTTCCTCAGTGCTAGTTGGTGTGGTTTGCCAAAGCGCTCACCTAAGGCTGCCATAGTGTCTGAGAAAGGGGTAGGAATCGGCTACCAATCGGTTAATGGAATCAACCACTAAGCAGGCTTCCTCTAACTTCAGATGATCCATTAAAATCTGGTAGTTGAACAGTTCAGTGCTATCAGCAGGAAGGAGATTCTCTAAAGCTATATTCAATCGCGCAAATTCACTTAGGTCATTGATAGTAAAATCAGGAATAGTTGGTGTAGGGCCTCGGTAGATCCTTTCCCTCTGATGCTGATCGAGCAGACATGTAACATCCCATATTAGCAGTAGGGGGCAACTGTCCTACTTAGGTTGATTGTGAACACTTGTGAGGGGGCATCGACAAAGACTCATGCTGGCGATAGCAGTAGGTGGCAACTTCCGGTGGATACTGCGCTGTTGGACAATTGCTGTCCCTCTTACAAGGGTGTGATGTGCTCACAGGTGACTGTATCTAGTAAGGTCATCGCACTCTAGGGGAGCACTGTAGGGACTTTGGCTGGTTGGTTGGGTTTGTACTCACTGGTGCTGATTAGCGGGGGTGCCCCGTTGAGCGGGAAGGACTGACCCTCTCACCTCTGTAGCGATCTCTTCTATGGCTGTCCCAATATAAGGATCATGCTTCCGTTTTGGGTCTGTTGGGCTAGGGTAGATACGTGGAGCAGGCTGGGGTGTATAAAGTGAAGGGTGAGGAGGAGGAGGCAGACATGGCGAACGTGGAGCAGGAGTAGGCGAGGAGTAGTCTGAATGAGGCGTCAGGGTAATTCTCTGTTGGGACATGGTGCGTGGTAGAGGTACTGAAGGCATACAGTGAGGGTGCGCTACAGGCGTTGCTATATTTGGTAGGGGTCACTCTGTGCACTGATGGGTTGATGATGAGTGGCAGTGTGTAGCTGAAGGCTCATCCCTGGACCTCTGTCTCAGTTCAGCTCTCAGCTGCCGTATCTCATCCTGGAGGCTCTGCAGGGTCTCTAGGTATGCACCATTGTAGGTGTTTATCTCCCCTGCTCCTCCATAGCATCCGCACCAGTCATCCATGGATGTATCCTCACTTACAATGCTTGTTCTGTCTGACACTGGTGAGTGTGGTCGAGCTGTTCCATTCCGCCTCCCATTCTCCATGCCTACTCTGGACCTCTCGCCTCATCAGCCCTGCAATGGGAAGCTTCTAATTCAGGTAGGGAGGGTCTATGCTGTGGTATGCCATAGTCTACCTCATAATCGTCTAGGTACGATGACCGATGGGCGGTGTGTCGAGGGCATGTCATCTGAGTAACATCATCATCACTTTGGGGGTTATCCATCTTGTCTCCACAGTAAGTACCCGAAGTCCGGCTCAAAGGACCAACAATGTGGAAAAGGGGGGCCACACTCCCCTGGAAAGTGTAAGGGGTTGCTGCAGGAGGGTAGTAATCACTGTGGGATATCAGTCACGATTCAGGATAGACAA
>JAODKF010010929.1:0-23910 GCA_026779585.1 Mormyrus proboscirostris
ATAAGAGGAGATTAGGCTGTGGTGGGGTGGGGACCGGTTAGAGTTTGGCTAGGGGTGGAAAGGCACCCCGATGTCACCGAAAGAAAAGGGAGCGGGATGACAGACCCACCCCCCGGCTACCCTCCCCCCCCAGCTCCTCACAGAGAATTTAATTGCTAATGTTAATGCTAAGCCAGTCCCAGTCATTAATCTCACAGGTAGACACTCATGGACAGCACAGCAAATGTTTGTGCGTGTGTGTATGGGGGGGGTGGATTTTGGGAGAAGTCAATTACATCCCAGTCATAATTTGTTATGAAATCAAGGTCACAGTGCCGTGAGGATAGATGTCTGTGTGTCAATGTGTCATTTTTCACTGGCGGCGCCCCCTTGAGGTCAAACACATTTCAGCTACATTTATTAACCCCAGAGAGCTGCTGGCAGGCACCTGGTTCTCTGCAAAGGGGGGGGGGGTTCTTTCACTTTCTATACTTTCTGCAATAGAATGGCAACCCCCTCCCTCCCCCATGGTTCCCCCCCCCGGCACTGAAACAGTAGCCCAGAATCATGACGTAATTATTGCCCATAAACGGAGCAGGGACCCCTGAAATGCACTTTCAAATCAATTGTTCAAATTCATTTCAGCAGATTGTCTTTAAGTCATATCAGTTTTAGAATATACTTAGATTCTTGGAGCCACTTATCCAGCACAGGGTCAGAGGCAGGCTGATGCCCGTCCCCAGAAGCACAGGGAACAAGCTGAGGGACAGTCTAAATGGAATAATCCGGCAGACCTCATATTTAAAATGCTTGAAAGCCAGCTTAGATGTTTCCAGTAGTTGTGGAGTACAAAGACAAATTTTATCACAGAGCTCTTCCCAGTCATCCTTATGGTTGATAACAGCTTGCTTTGGAATGATGTTTCCAGTACCGTGCGGACGCAGTCTTTGGATTCATTCAAGTCATCACTAGATTTAATTTCATCAACACATAGATGCAACATACCCAAACGAATGAGACGGGCTTCCGCACATTTGTAATATCTGTTATGCTGATTGCTAATGTATCCACGATTAGCTTGAGAAACCAGATGGCTTTAGATGAAAATGGAATGCAGAGGTTATAAATCTTGACATAACGAGAGATATGTGCGCCCTGTAAGCACATATGTACTTTTACATTATGTGGGCAGCATAACAGAATCATTGGTGGTGTCATTCTGTGCCTCGAGGGCCTCGCAGAGCGTCAAGAGAATGCAATCATGTTAAATTCATGGCGCAGATAAATGGCTGGAAGAAGGGTAATTCTGATGACATGAAGTCCATCGGTGTGTCTTATCATGTAAGTCATACAGTTATAGGGTATTGAGACATGAAAATAAATCGATTTGTTTAAGAGTTACTTTTTACATTTACTTTTATTTACAGTAGCAGACACTTTTGTTCGAAGAGACGTACAAGTGAGGCACATACAAGCTTAAAGCAGGCTTGCCAACTGTCGCGCAACTGGCATGACACGCGCGCTTTCAAACTGTCACGCTCATGCAAGAAATCTATAGGCAAATCCGTATTATACATATCTAACCCGAAAATTAGCTACATCAAAAGTGTTGGGGTAGTTTGCAAACCCTACAACCATTTACAGGGCAATAAACTCTTACATACATGTAAATGTATGCGCAGACTTGTCTTAAATTGAGCATTTAATTCCAGCCAACTGATCAAAGCTGGCAACCCTGTTAAAGTAAAACTCATATGAACTCAAAATAAAACATGAGCGCTGTGCCTCCATCGTTCAAATCCCTCATTTTCCTCAGTAACGAGCTGTCATTGCCCGTTAGGAAATTGGGTTATTTTAAAACAACATATTAAACACTTTCACAGTATGCGAGGCCCAGCATATAATGTGCGGCCCATGTCATGTAGCTACTTGCTGGTGTGAAGCTGCTGGTTTTAGCGGCTTTATTACACATCCACATATGTGTAAACTCCTCGTAATTTTAATCGGTGCCTTTATAAGACGTTGTTGCGTTTAGGAAGCAAAATGCCCATGTGACCTGCCCCAAAGACTCGCCTCACTTACTGTCACAATCACATGATGGCATATTTTAATGGAGTCTGACGCTCATTTCAGTTCATGACCCATGTTTGGCACGTATTTCGCAGTTCCTTAAATTTTACTCCTGAAACCAAGGCTTAGGTAAATTAATGTGCTACAGATTTTGTTGCCACCACCCTGGGTGGATAGACCTCCACCTCTTCATTTGAAGGAGGTCATGACGATAAACCTGTGATGCAGCTTCTTGAAGGGCGACCGCTCCCTCTGCAAGCCGAGGTCCCTTGCATGAGTGCTAACGATACCGCCCTCGCTCCTCCTCCGCACGCTTACCATGCTGTTTTTTGCTGAGGTCGCCAGAAATGCCAATGTGGTCCTGGGCGAGGAGTCGCGGAGTCAAGGAGACCCCCCTCCAACGCCCCCGCACTCCCAACGCTGTCGTACCATCCCAGACATAAGCCGGCAGCACCCGCTAAAACTGGAACGCAAAGCCTGTGTCTATATTTAGGTAGCCCTAGTAGTGAAGTGATCCATCGCTGGACTGTCCCCCTGGTGAACCCCCCACACAGGTCAGTCACTCTTAAAGTAAGCTCACTTCCCTGAAACGGAAAGATAAATGCCACGAGAGATACCTTTTCTTTCCCTGTTTTAATTCACAATCACCGCAGAGAAAGAGATTAAATGGAAGGAGGTTCAGGGCATCACTTACATGATGAATCCAGTGAGATTGTAGTCTGTCCTTCAGAAGGAGAAGCACCTTTTGTTTCAAATCCCCCTCCCCCATCTTTTACCCTCTGCTGGCGATCCATCCCAATTATGCCTCCCATGAAGGTAGGAGTCTGGGGGGGGGTGGTGATATTGGCTGCTCGGATACTCTATGCCCCCTCCCCATCAGGTTTATCAAAATGGAATGTTCCCCTGTCACAGAGTACATTTGTTAACACTCTAATGGAATTACAAAGCCCCTGCCAGAGAGGCACATGCCAAATGCTGGACCTTTTCTGCACAGTACATGTAAGTTTTTCCCACTGTTAAGTATATAAAATGTCTCCCCAAGACCCATTCTCAGCCATGACACAGTAGTATATGTCAACAGTCCTACTCCATATTCCCACCCTAGAGGCAGCCACTGCGGGCTGCAGCCGCTGCACGCCCTGGCCCGTTCTCAGCACTGTCCCCATAGCTCCCCGGAACCCCCTGGATCGTACTCCGTGAACACAGCTCGTCGTTAGGTTACATGTCACACCCCCGCCCGCCACCACCTAGCTCGCCTCATCAAGCTTAGCGTGTCCTCCCATACTCTGCTCTCTGAATTTAAAGATCCTGACTGAATCCCCCCCCTCCCCCGCCCCCAACTAACTTCTCAGTGCTTTTTTTCTTTAGTGCAGTGGTGAAATGTTTCCAAGCACCGAAAACCGAAGAGAATATGCGTGGAATGCCATTTGATTCCGTAAGCGAGCTGGAAGGCCACCGACTCTCTCTCACTCTCTCCAAGGATCTATATATATACAGCATGGATGTGCTGGTAAAATGGCAAAATAAGATCAGAAGAATAAAAACTGGTGTATGTTGTGCTAGAAATAGCTTGTTCTTACCTGGCTAGCTTATTTGCATTTGCCCTAGTATATTTGACCATCAATCGTTTGTCATTTCGGAGCAATCTATTTTTATGAGTATTTTTTTAAATTAAATACAAAAAACCACTAGGGCCTGTCAACACACTATCAGTTGGGTCAATAAAAATTACTCAGCCACCACAAGAAGGATTTGTTAGGACCGTGCTGAACAGCTGACTAGGAATAAGTAATTAAACAAATACAGACTCTCCTCTACTTACAAACTTTCAACTTACGCATTTTCAGACATACGAACGAAGAGGACTGTAAGTCCAAATTGTGTTTGTTGGGCTCCCGCTTCCTGTCTGCAACACCATTTTTTTTCTGCGCGCCAATCCCACCTAGTACGACTTCTGGCTGATACTCCCACCGCGCAGCAGCATCCTAGTTTTTTGTACTTGCGTATACCCTTAAACTAATGCTGAATAACGACTTACGAGCATTTCAAGTTATGAACAGCCATTCGAAACGTAACTGGTTCGTAAGTAGAGTAGCGTCTTTAATATGAAAATGAAAAATTTAGCCATCTGCCTGAATATCTCATTCTATTACCCAGATAGGCAGAGGAGCAACCCCTTTTAAAAGGTTCACTCATTTTTATTTTAAAGGCAAATTATGATCTAGAGGTAAAGGATTTGTATTACCCATCGAACCCCCCTTCCCAAGTTATTCCCTGCACCTTTTACTCAGTAAATGCTTTAGCACACATGAAATATCTTTAAATTATATTTAAGCCTTCATAATGAATAGAACCTTTCCTTCATCTTAGCTGTACACTTCAAATAATTTAATGTATGGTATCATATTACCTTGTATAACATTTTCAAAAAAATCTATAGCTTTAAATGGACCTGCTCCTGAATCAAGGAGTGATGACTCCAAAAACACTTTTTCAACCATAACCCAATTCACTTAATCACTTCACTGGAATGTATGCTTGCATCAGAGCCCAGTACTCTCCAAAAAGCCAATCTTAACACTTACCATAATCACCTGCAGAAAAAGTGCAGCCTATTGACTGCTTCAGCTGTATTTTATTAATACCAAATAGCAGTCAAATAATGTACTTATCTACAGCTTAAAAATTCAAACCTTAAATGTATCTAATATGTATAAAGTTTTATGGCATTACACATTTTCAGTATTTCTTACAACGGCATTTTATAGAAATGATTAACTACTATCAGCCTGTCATACCTGAAATTTCCATCAGATCTGGGGCCATGTAAGCACTTTGGAATCTAGCCCATATCAATTAATTTGTCAAGAATTTTAGCTGAGAGAGTATCAAACTGAACCAGAATTACAGGAAGCAGAATTTCATTCCATGAATGGAAAACTTTTTTTAAATTGACAAAAATACAGTACCTTCAGAAATATCATGAAATAATAAGTAAAGATAACAGTTTAATTTGACTTAAAATTGTTAAACTGTGCGGTGAAAACATTACATATATAATTTTATTAACCATTTTCAGCATATTTCTTTCATCATAACTGAATTATTTATATATCATATATTTTTTATTTTAGTACTGTATTTTAACATAGTATTAACTTAAATGTTCATAAGGTAATCAGTGTTAAATTGCACAAAAAACATTACTAAATAAATTGTTCTATGCCACCACTAAAATGAATATTGGTCCTTGAGATCAGTATAAAATTTTCATATATCTTACCATGTCATTTAAATTTCTTTATCCTTTATAGTTTTACTGGCATAAAGAAAATGGATTCTATAGGTAAACTTGACGTTAAAAATATGTCCTCAAAATAATCTCATTTAAAGAGTATAATTTAAAAATAAAATGTTTTCATAATGTTTCTTAGAACAGATATTTTTATGACAAGCATTGTTTACAGTGGTATAAGTAATAAATCATGAACTGGGAAATCACTTAACGAGATTCAGTCCAATTCAGCATTAACCCTAAGGCTGGTCAATATAATTCTATAGTAATATACAAAATACATAGAGTTGTGCACACAGGAGTTCATACATATTATGTTTGGTAGCTAAAACAGACGATTCATATGCATATGTTCTTTGATTTTGCAGTGCAGGGTAACGACCTTGAGGTGGTATGCAGCGGTAGACCTGAAGGCTGAGAGTTGGGCAGCAAGCATGTTTGCCTCAACAAATCAGCGCACAGCCCAGGATGAAATGTGACAAGCACAACCGTTAGAGGCCATGCAAAAATAGTCACCATACGGTCGCAACAAGCTTGGGTGACAGGGCTCGGGTTACATGTCTGTCAGGATCACCTTTCAACAAGAGGAGCAGCAGGATGAGGGGGAGGGAAGGGACCCTCAAAATATTCATCCCTCACTCTCATATGCTGCCCATTGTATTAATAGACACCATTGCGCCTCTCGATTACACGTTCATCTCATTGGTTCAAAACCGTTTGCGGTTCTGATGATGCGCCACGCATGCCAGACAGTCGTCTGCTGGGAAGCACGGGAGCCGGTCGGCGCGATCACAATATGACAACCTTAATAAACCTCCTGATTCTGCTAGCCCTGTTTTTGTCACATACCCAAATCCTCAAATTAAGCTCAAAGGTGGACAATGAAACTTAAATGAATATTTTCCTGGCCCCAGGCATGGAGCTCAAGATGGGATGAAAAAGGCATTCACCAGTGTGTCTCAGGGTAAGGTTGTCCGCTTGTTGCACCTGCAGGACAGCTGTAGAGAGACCCTTTCTGAGAGCCTCCCAGGAGTATCTCATACCCCATGGAAGAGCAATGCAGCATTACCCCGAAATCAGACCCACAACCAAAACAGCCACACTGCTTTAACTTCCTCTTGTGTCCCCAGCATGTCATAAGCACACACAATGTAAGCTCAGAACTCAGGAAGTAGAAACACCAACATTACAGGCGTCCCGCTGTGAAACCTTGATTTATTTATCTACTTGTTTACTTATTTATTAATTTTAATTGCCAACAGCATAGGATGGGAAATATTAGTGTTTGTGGTGTCGGCCTCCTTTTCATTTATGTTACTTGATTTTCATTTCCAGAGGATCCCACAAAGGCTTTAACTTGTCCACTGCTGGGCATTACAATTCTGTCACGTACAGCAATTAGACCCAGGCTTTGATGGAAAGGTCAGCATTTTTCACTTGTTTACTTTCACCAGAGCCGATTAGTGTTATTTATAATACATGATACTAATGTAGAAAATGCACATTGCATTTATTTATTTACTGATCTGGGGTATTTTCTTCGAGAGCAGAATCATTAAGCTGGTTCCACATGGTAATGCATTTACTTTAATGTGCCACAGCATGTTTAATTCATAGGGGGTATTTACACTATAAATTTCCCCCCTCTCACTCAGCCTGTGGCATGTTGGAGGTGTGTTATGAGATTGTCTCAGTCCCAAATTTGTACAGGAGATTGTTGATATTGGTTCTAATCTTCCTCAAAATCATTTTATCAGCATATTTATAATGATGCGTTATAAATTGCGCAAATTCCTGGCTGCATTTCTGGTTTCAGCAGTGTATTTAATGTGATGTTGCAGGTTACCATTATTTAAATGTGAAGTTTCCCCTCACGGTCAAAGAACATGCTAAGGTGAACTGGAGTGGCTAAATTCTCATGAGGTGTAAATGGTGCATGCATCCTGTGATGGGTTGGTTCCCCATCTTGGATTATTCCCAGTCATATGCCTGTTGCTTATGGGATAGATTCCAGATCCGTGCGTGACCCTGCCCAGAAAATGGATGGATGCTTTTAAATGTTCTCTTTTTACTGTGAGCAGCAGGAAGCATCTCCTGCATAATTACAAGTTGCTAAGAAAGGCAGTTGGGGGATGTACCTAATATCAATTAAACAGAACAGGTAGCAAGAGAGCTGAACAAAATCACTTTATGAATCTGTACTAAATAAATTTAGTATATACCATCTATACTTGTATTGGGGGACAAAATACACTGTTAAAATTGTGTACATTTCAATTACAGCACAAAACCCATTTAACCCAGAGTGCTAGATGACAAATAACATGATAAAAACTGCCAGAATCTCATATAGAACCAGAATGTAGCAACGCAGTGGAAATACACGGGTGATTTTCAGGGGTAACATATGCTGCTCTCGGTAGAATGGTGCACCTTTATGGGATAAGTCTGCATCTTACAATCAAAACGTTTTAATGGAATAGAGACAGTCTGTTAATTTTATAGTATTTACAGAATAAATTGCCCAATATTGATTATCTTAATACAAAGGCATGGCTTCTTAAGAATACTCTTCGTCAAGAATGAATAAATCTTAGGCCTCTACTGTCAATGAGGGGGAAAAGGGTAATCGGTGTCATTTCTGAATATGAATCTATGATGCTGCAGAGAAGAATGTGTGCATTTATCGCAGTGCGACACTTTGGTGCACGTTCTTTCGTGTCTGATGCTAATTAATTCTCTGAATTAATGTATTCTCATAAGTTAGTCCACAAGCTGACTAGCTGCTTTCAGAGATGGCTTGTTATTAAAGATGACAGGCAAAGGAGTATTTTAGCGAGTATATATTGGTTATGTAACAATGAATAATGAATTGAGAAGCATTTCAGCCTAGATATTGCCATCTTATGACAATAAATACTCTATAGTTATCTTGTAAATGGCATCAGTGTTTATCAGGGGATAGCTAAGTGTTTTCCGATTTTGAACATTTCATAAAGAGCTTACAGAATGTTAACAAAACTAAAGAATATGGAGCAGGGGAGTGGAGCTGTTTTTGTGGTTTCTAGCGATAAATCACAGTGCGGGGTAAGCTTCACTTTGGAATGCGACAGTCCTACCGTGCTGCACCAGGGATTTCTGCCTATGTTTTCGCTCCTTTCTCGATGGCTTTACACCTTTCCACAGAACAGGACACACAGGAAATGCACTGGTCCATTCCCTATCAATCTACCCAGAAGGCCAGAGAGTCAGAGGCAGGAGAGCCGGCAACTGTTCGCAATAATCCTCACCAAAAGCTATTGGCTCTACTCTCAGATGTACTTTTTTAAGAAAGAAACATTTGAAATTTATTTCCTCTTCCACACTGTCACAGATAACTTCCCAAATGTCAGGTATTCCACCGCCTTTAAATCTTATTCTCATATTGTCTTTTCGCTCTCCAGCCGATCCTTGTTCTAATATTTGCTATAAGTGCGTATGTCAGTTTTTTCGAGTGCATAAACCTTCAGCGGTAGCTGAAACACTCGCTGGGCCCCGCATCGTGCTGTGTTCCCATTTATGTAGCTCCCCGTTGTTTTCACCCACACAAACTACAAACGTACAGATCCCCCTTTCCGTTTTCAGCATTTTATCATTACTGACAAGCTACGGGGTTTACCATGCTGGAAGCATTGAATCCATATAAATAAAACATAATCAAATAATAATATTATTCTATACAACATCGGCTCAACAGATTCTTTTCCGTCTGGCGCTGCTCTTCACTAATTCCTGGTCCTTGAATAAAATGTTTGCGATAAATCAAACCTGCCACTACAAAAATACACACAAATTCATCACTGGATTAGTGTTCTAGTTTTATTCATTTTTCTTTCCTTCTTGACTCCATCTCCCTCGCCCGCTCTCGTTCTGCCTCTTTACAAAGGCTGGGTGGTTCCCTCCCCCAGAACCTCAAAAACAATGGTGTGTCCCCATGTCACCTTCCGCGTTTTCTTTTTTTAAATAGCAGCCGTTGTTATGATTAGAGGGATATCAGGAACATGGTTTAAAGCTTTGATCTATAGAAGTGAGCAAAGAAATTAATTTTACGGGTAGTTGTATTAGCTGGTCTTTTTAAGATATATGGCTATTGTTTGGACATTGATTTCAGTGGGTCACCCAAGTGCGTAATGCTTTGCAAAACAAACAGAAAGACACATAATTAAATTGATGGCCTTTACCAGAGCACAGCATAAAATCTTACAACTGTCACTATAAATAAATTCCATCTTTCCTAAGTTCCTAACAAGACAGCACGTTCATAGATCTCTGCCCCTCAGCATAGCTGAAAACTGCCCGTACCTCCTAATGCCCACTGTTTCAAGAAAAAAAACCTTCATCCAGCTCCAGCTATAATTTACAACAACCAACAATCTACAATCTGTGTTGGGTCCATTCAGCCATTTTCAAATAATCCCCATCAGCTATGGAGATATGAAATATGAGCCATAAGCCTCTGTTGGACTTTCATCCTCAGGTATATGAGCTGCAAAGCTACAACATCCTGGCTCTAAATATCAAATGCATATTAGAAAACGGAAGGGATGGGCGGCTGACTATGCTAATGTGAAGTAAAACGGTTCATGTTTCCGATCCTCAAACCTTAGCACTGCCCCCCCCGCCCCACCTCCCGCCCCCCATTTTCGTTGTCCCTACTGGAGTGGGTGACAACACATCACCCCCTCCATTGTCCATCCTCAAGTGGCCAGGCAAATGATTATGCAAGGGGAGAGTAAGATCCATCAATGTGTCACGCACTTGTTTCCAAGACCTCAGAAGAACAGCTCCCTTATGAGCAAATAATACCTTTATCTAAAGAATACAGATAATAATAATAATCAAGCACCGATTACTCTTATCCCAAGTATCACAGTGCATAGGCAGGGAAACCTTGGGAAGTCAGACTCCCACCAGGTAGCAGAGCCAGAGAAAACCTACACGATCATATGTAAATACTATGCACCCAGACCTAAGGGCAGGAATCAAACCTGCAACACTTCAGGCATGAGGAGAGTGTTCTTCACTAAGAAACCAAAACCAACATTCAGAAAATCTCTGACCTCTAACAGTCAAATGTAAGCAAAGCAATTTCACAACTGTCCCAAGTAATTTTCCACACCAGCATAATGTGCTTTGAATTTTTTTTGACTCCCTCCTGCACTCCAACCCACACACCCCAACTGCAAACTTCCATTGAGCGGCATTTTCAGGTGTGACACTCTAGTGCGGAACAGCACCTAAGGGGAGCAACGCCTGTTGAGCTCAAGGTAGAATACATTAAAAAACTAGTTAAAAAATTATAAAATGATTGCCTCACCCCACCCTGTTGGAAGGTAATCAAATGCATCTTAAATAGTTAAATGCTGAACACACAACAGCATCAATTTTACATGACAAAGAAAACAAGCATGTAAAAAATGTATGGTATACACAACCTGGTTTTGATAGTGATGATAGTTTCAATAGTTCGATAGTTTAACAATTCAGTGGTCCTGTCATGACATTTATGTCCTTAGCTACATGTTATATCCAAAGACAGGACGTGATAAGCAATGAGTAATGGATGGCTACAAAAGCGTGAATAATGATAAAGCGACGTTTGTGCCTCCTGCTGCAAAAACTGTGTCCCTCCACAGGGAATTCCCTGGAGTTAAGATTGGAGAGAAGAAAAAATAACAGTTTGTGTGAAATACTTGGATAGATTTGTAGCTATAAGCGTAGTCCTGGCAGATATAAGGTGTATTACAGTAAAGAAAGGGGCATTCCAATCTCACAAATAAGTGGGGTTAAATTGCCAGAGTGAGTTTAATCAAAGTCTTTATGTCAACAGCAGACATTTCAAAACCTAAAACTCAAAACTGAAATTTTAAATGCATAGTAGGAATCTAATGTTATTTTTCTTTAAACCATACTTGCAGTATATATTAGTAAGACAACATAACATTTGGAAATTTTCCTTAACTGGCATAATTCTGGTCTGTTTACAAATAAATGTGAGACAGAAGTATTCATAAAAATAGCTGCAGAGCCAATCAACTTTTACCTGCTATTGCTTAAGAACTTTTTTTAAAAAAAAAAAAAAAAAAAACATTATTATCTTTACTATAGATTAGTGATGTAGTCAAGACCACCTAAACCGAGACTGAGACAAGACCAAGACCAAGCAAATAATTGTTTTCCATCTATATACGCTATGATCGGTGAAGTGAAATTTGAGAAGGAAAGTTTTACTCAGCGTTTTAGCCTCAAACAACTAACCAACGCTGAAGCACTGTAGGAGGTATTCTAACATTACAATGGGTGCATTCTATTTCACCTGTTTTGAAAACATACATAAACTTTTGCGAATATTGCAAAAATATCAAGTAATTGTCTCCCTAATAAATAAAATGCTGTGTTTTGTAGTTATTTCTAGAAGAACTCCAGCCAATTTTTGGGAGTTTTCTATCCGTTTATTTATAGGCTTATAATAAACAAAATATAAAATTAATATTTTTCCCAGAAGGGTAGTGCATGGATCATTGCAGAAGTGAATATGCGCTTTGTTTTCCGTTTAATGTGAATAATATCAATGTTTTATGGATTAGTACGAGTGCTTTTTTGTAGAAAATGTTTTAAATGTATGCCTCATTACGCACAGAATTACTCTGGAACACTTTAGCGCACCTGATTGAGGAAGTTCTCTCAGTTGCAAAGATATGCGATTCATTATACCAATCCAAATTTACAAGCCTGATATTAATGAGTGTGAAAAACAACACATTTTGTGTTTATTGGGTTCTAAGGGTTTACAGACAGATAAATATTAAGCCATTGTGATAAATATTGAGGCATTCTGATGAGTTGTCTTGACTGGTCTTGAAATAAAACCTTGAGTCCTCTATGTCTGAGACAAGATGAAGACCACAAAAAAATATTCTTGAGACTGGTGTCTGAGACTGAGACAAGACCAAGTCAAAATAAAGTCAATTCCAAGATGAGAACACGATCTTAAAAAAGTGGTCTCAAGACCAAGACCAGTCTCGAGTACAACACTACTACAGATTGATACAGTTATTGCATTTTATGCAGGATATACCAATGATAATCGAATAATGCCCCTAAAACAGCAACATATATACAGTAAGAAGAACATGAACCTCAATATTAACACCTGGTGGGAGACCATACTGCACATTATAATGGTATTAAATTCCATATAATCTTGAGATCAAATGGAGAAACCATCCTTATTGCACTAGTCATACCTGAAACCCAGTGGAAAAATAATTTGGCCACATGGTCTACCAACCTCTATAGCTGCTGAAAAGTACATATAGTTGGGGCAGGTGATGACACCCAATCTGGTCAGGATAGTTTTTATTTTGCATTATTACCACCCCCTCAGCCCCAACACACACCAAGAAGCCAACACTAGACACGTACACACTGCACGGTGACACAGAAATCCCTCTAATTCTCATTTAACCTCCATAGTCTTCCTATCTACTCTCCCCTTCTATAATTACAGCTAGACCCTGCATTATTAAAAAAAAAAATTATATGTTACAAGAGGCAAGTTTAAATTTAGGCCTCTTTATTGATCCCATGCTGACATACTATACAGCCATTGTCTGGGACATGTAATTTAGAGCCAGTCTTAGAGACTGGATAAACCTTTTTTGCCATTAAATCAGAGTTACGGCATATCACACATACAGGCAGCAGAAGCCACGGACACCGAAGGCGGTACCTGAGTCCTCTGCTTTACCAGCTTTTAGTAATTAGCAAGGAAACAAACAATGAAGTGGTTAAAGTGATAGATTTCCGAAGGAAAGGTTGCAGGTTGCAAATCCAAAGAGGCTGGTTGTTGTTGCACTATTTAGCAAGCTGCTAAGTTAATTAACATGAAATAATAATTCTTTAAATATTAGGGGTGTAACGATATGCCCACGAGACGGAACACGATATTGGGTTCATGACACAAGGTGATATTTTAACAATATTTTAAGGAAATCTTCAAATGGGAAATATATTACTGGAAAGCAGCCTTTTATTTGATTAATTTGAAAGACAAATTAATTGCTAAATAATGCAGATGTATGGTGAAATGTTTTAAATAATCACCATCATCATATGCAGTAAACAAATGTTCTAGAACAGAACAAATAACTAGCACCATAAAATATTTCACCACAAACTCAAATGACAGGCTTCTCTCCTATTTGACTTCTCAGTTGAACATAAAATAGAATATAAATAACAATATAAATCACAAACATAAAACATTTTTAATGTTTTCTTCACCGGTGCATTGGATTTAAGTAAATAGCGATGATGCAAATGGCTTTGCATTGTAGTAGCATTAGCCGCTGTGTACGGAATTATTTTCCTATAATGCTTACAGATGGTTCGTGTTTTGTCTGTCACCCTTTCACTGTTTATATGTTACCCAAATTGCTGCCACGCAAAGGATTTAAAAGTGTCTGGGGCCTCTACTACGGTAATTTTGTCAGACCCCAACATGCTTACAGCAGCTGATTTGAAGTGCCTTTGTGAGACCGCTTTTCACTCTGAGGTGACATCTTGTCATGTTGTAATATCGCGAGATCTCGTTACACCCCTAGTAAATATAGTAAGTTATTTAAGTAGTTTTGAGCAAAAGCACCTGCTACACATCAAATTAATGTAAGGATTTAGATGCAACTACCCATTTAGTAAATTGAAACTCAGAACTCGATAAAAAAGGAGAGGAATCCAGCATCTCACAAGGCTGAGCTGGATTATACAGTAAGGAGATATCAGAGTATGTCCACCTTGGAAAGAGGATGCCCACAAACCACTAAAGAGCAAAACAACTGGGAACTGGAGACCATTTTTATCAAGACCACTTAACCTTCTGTGTTCGGCACTGGCTCAGAGTACAAATACCATCTGGTTGCCATGGCTCCTGTGCCAATCCTGGATGTTATGTTCAGGCCAGTGTGTGTGACTTTATTAATATCATACTTAAAAATCACTCTGCCCATAAAGACTGCTTCAGTCACCATGTAAAAGTTACATTTCCCAAATCATGTTTAATCCCTGAAAAATATGTTTAATTTTCTGGATGAACAGACAAAGCCTTTCTTTTCTGATTTATAAACTGCCCAATTCTGATATCAAATCCATCATTGCTTCACCAAGGTTTCACCTTCTGCTGCATCTCTTCGGTTTGCCGCGTCTTGAAAACACTGCAGCGAAAGGGACGTGTTCCTCAAGGAGCTTTAACTGCATCTCTGATGAGGGGGAGGAAAAAAAAAATGGAGCAAACATTTTGTTTTTTATTTTCCCTTCTGCAAACATCCTGCCTCAGGAGTCAGGCAGAAACAGCTGTGCACGTCTAAAGATGCATGCTGGCAACACGGAGACACTCAAATGTCCCCTCCCTCCCTCTCCCTCGATCTCTCAACAGCGAAGAAGGAGAAGGGAGGAACAAGGTGAGGAAGGGGAGCCATATGTTAACCCCCACACACACATCATGGGAGGGTTTGCACGACACCTCTGCCTCTGGTGAGAAGCGCCGATTTGCTCATTGTCAGAACCGATGCCAGTCAATCTGGGTACGATACACAGAATGCAGACAGAGTGAGAATGAAATGAAATGAGTGAGAGAACTAACTTGAAATATGAATTGTTCCTCTCCCTTGGTCTAACAAAACACTATGCTCAGTAGGAATGGGAATTAATCAATGCCCTCATTAGCTTATTTCAGTACAGCAGCTTGGCTCCTCAGTAATACAAATAGGTGCTTGATTTGTGTGGGAGTCCCAGTGGCCCCAAACTTACACCCCCTCCCTCTGTATCGTGAGGGCGGTGGAGAGCCACGTGAGGGACAGGTAATGCTGTCACCTCCAGCTGTTCCTCCCCGTCTGCTTTCTGCTAAAGCTACCAGTGCAACAGCGTGCGAACAGGCTCTGCTTCACATGCGGTGCAGGCCGAAGGTGGCCTTCATTATACATTAAGGTCGTTTCCATTTATCATCCATTCGTTGCGTTCGCATTCGCTTTCACTGTTTTTCACAAAAAGAACAGAAAAAAAAGTACACAACAGCTTGTTAGTGATGCTCCTGGACAGCGTGGATGAGCCGGGACTACGCCTGCATCTTTCTTATTTTAACTGGGTGACTCTTCCTCGAGGATCTCTGTCCTTGAAGGATTCACATCACCCTTTGTCTCCACGTAACTCAGTACAGGAAAGCCTCCATTTTTTTCTGCATGGTATTCCAGAGCCTTGGCTGGAGCTGTCTGTATCACCGCGGCTGTTCCGAACCATCGTCCTTCCAAAAGAACATCGCCTTTAACCCTCCCCCCTCCCGCCAAAAACAGCTCTGTCCAAAAGCCGGCATACTTCTTACCCACCTCCCTCCCTGAATAAAGGTATGGTATGGGGCAGGTCAGGCCGGTAAGGCTTATTTAAGCCCTTCCGTAACATGAAGGTGCAGCTGTGTGAGAGAGCTCCATGATGGCACCCACATATGGGGGGTTAGGGGAAAGCGGAGTGTCCGTCCAGGGAAGCCCAGCTAGGCTGACCTGAGTACCGGAACTGCAGTGTGGATGCCGAAAGTGAGCACAATTAGACCTGGAGCTTCCCTCTTGCTGACCGTGTCTCCGCCCGCCTGCACGCCACACTGCTGATATTATTAGCCTTTACTCAAGGGTCCAGCCACGCTATCTGATAAGGCCAGCGTGTCCTGCAGCTTTGTCCTTCAGTTTGCTTCAGTTTCATGTGCATTTCCCGCTCTGTTTATTAATACGTTTGCCCACTTGTTATGTCATACATGTTATTAAGAAAGACTAAATTAATCCTTATTCTACATTTGGTATCCCATGAGGAATACAAAAACATGTATTCAAATGATGTTTCTTAATGAATGTAGACGTTAGATACAGATAACACTTTCTAAAAAATGCAATGTGTGTATATGTATATATATATATGCACACACACACAAACATATATATTGTCATAAATATCTGACATCCCGTGTTCGATCAGCCTCACTGTAAGCAGCTACACTTATTTCTGCAATATTGAGTAATTTAGTCTGTTAATTCAGATATTTTAGGGTAGTATTAGGACATAAAAATGCAACATGGTCCATAATGTTTGGTTTGATTTGTTAGTAAAATTAGCATTTCAAATGTTGGTCCTGGTAATGATACTTATGGAAGCTGCAGTGATATCAGAAGCTCCATGTGTGCAGTTTATAACGGCGAACACCAGCTATTTTAGGCAGGTTGCATATGGCAAAGCTATTAGTTGCACAATATGACACAGGCCAGGTGATGAAACTATTTTTCCAAGGCCTTTATTATTCTTGGGTTTCAGTTTGAGGACAATATGAACAATATGAAAGTAACGGTGACCATGCAGCCTATTGGCAACCATCAGATGCTTATTGTGTGTTTAATTTCATCACACACATACACAGTGTTACCTACCAAATCTACATATTACTTTTTCTTACACACATTAAAATTCAGTCTAAAACTCTGCTTAATATGCTCACGGTGACCTGCAAAATTTGTCTGAAATGCACACATGTACATAAACACACAAATATAATGTTTCCATCCAACATGCCAATGGAAACTCTCCAGCACAAGCTTTTGAAACTATCAACACAAGCCAATCTCTCTTTGTCTCTTTTACACACAAGTATACACACACACACACACAAACGTCAAGCTTCTAACCTGAGACCAAGCTTGCAAAGAGAGCAAGTGAACATCTGATCTAAACGAGACCTTTCTCACACACAAAAAGACGAGTCAAAAATAAACACACAGTGGTATAGAACATTATCAGTATGACTCCCTCTGCTCTTTCACACACAGACGCAGTGATCTGATGTCTGGACACTTTTCAATGGAAGGCACAAAGAAGAGTCGACAGCTCAGCCTCCCCGATAACACAGACGGGAGCCCCGGAACCTGCACCCGCCGCGCTGAAAGAAAGGCACATAGCCAGAGGATTTTAAATGAGATTTTAATTACACTTTGGAGTCATGCACAGACAACAGTCGTAAGAGCAACAAACACCAGAGAAAAGGAATGGAAAACATTTATTATTCTAGAACTGCATGTGACACGGCAACGGTGCAGTGGGGGCAGGACTGAATGATTCTGGTGCCGTTCTTTAGTGGACTGGACAGCGGGTTTGGGGCTTGGGGAGTAACTGGCCTGTGAGCGTGCCATTCAGAAGCATGCAATATTAAAGGATGCAAAGGTAAGACACATAAAAGAAGTTTAAAACAATGTAGGAGATAATGACAATCTCAAGCTGCACACTGTGTTTTTTTCCCCAGGAGCTCTTAAGCAGAGGAGATTGCCTCTTTATGGTGGAAATCAATATCTTTTCTTTTCCATCTCCCCTCAGTTGCTGTCCACCCCGTTCGCTTTCATTCTTTGCGTCTGAAGACGTTTTATCACTGCAAAAACTTCCTTGCTGGTCATTGGTGAGACACACACACACACACACACACACAAGTTTTTAATTATATCTTTGTGGGAACTCTATTCATTTCTATAGGGAAAACTCTAATCCCAACATGATGACCTTAACCCCTACCCAGCTCTAACCTTCACCATAAGTAACCAAATTCAATACGAGACTTTTGGTATTTTTAGTTTTCTGACTCCATTCACTGATCTTTATGGGGACTTGAAAAATGGTCCTCGCAACGTCAAAAAAGAAGTTTTTATTACATTGTGGGGGATATTTGGTCCCCACAATGTAATATGAACCTAATACACACGCACACACAAACTGAGGAGGTACACAGGCAAGACCCAGAGTGGTAGGAAACAGGCTCGAAGAGACGCGAGCGAAGAGCGAAGCAGACAGACGGGGCCAGCATAGGAGCCATCTGGTCCCGTCTCGCTTACCGGTCCTTCTCAGCCCATTCCCCTTCCACTCCTGACCATACATAGCTTAGGCCCAGTGAGTGTCACCCAATATCCTCCACTTCCATGATATGGTGCATGGCCCAGGAAGCCCAAGAGGCCTGGGAAGGGGGGGTGGGGGCAGGATGGGACAGTTGGAAATACAGACACCTCTTTATTTGGGTTGACTAAAAATACTTAGGGGGCCATGTCAGCTGAAAGACAGCAGTGGTGTGTGATGTATGCCTGCGTGTGGGGGAGGGGTTTTTACTCGAAGACTATTGATGTCAGTGAAGGGTGCTGATAGGGCCGGGGGAAGGGGCCGCCAGACCCCTGGACGCGGCGCAGGAGGGTCCATACGACTGATCAAGAGAGAGCGGTTTGGAACTCCCTCTGTCCATCCTGGCCCCTCCAGCCGGCCCTCCACTTGGTAATCTACACCTGCTATTTTTTGCCACGTTTCACTAAATATGGCCAGGGGGCAGGAGGTGCAGGCGAATGTGTGCACGGTGTGTGAGGAGGGGCGGCAGGCTGAGCTGTGAGCGCGCTCATCTTTAATGCCTCTCTCAGTATATAAGCCCAAAGAACGTGGGGCTTATTCTGATTACAGTTCTGTCCTGTTTGCCTTTGGGCCTGTTCTCTTTTTCTGTTTGTTTGTTTTTTGTTTCCATATTTAAACCTAAAATCTAAATAAGTCACAGCTATATACGAAACAGACATGGTGTATTTTTTTGCCTATTTTTTTATTTTTATTTTTTTACAAAACATCTCAAACTCAGGTGACGCCGGGCATCTTTTTTGCAAATGATTTTTATGTTTTTCGCAGCATCTGTTGCCAGTCCACTGTCGCACAGGCTCTGGTCCGGTTCCGATTTTTCCGCGTTTTGGGCCATGACCTCTGGATCGCAGAGCGTGGAGGGGGTGTGGGAGAGGGGAAAGGGGGGCAGAGGGCTTGGGGGCTGAATCCCAACAAACCTCCTCTCTGCGCTGACTCTCGGTTGTTCTCTCACCCCGAAGCCCCAGAGACATCAGCTTCTCTCTCTCCCTCTCTCTCTTTCTCTCTCTCCCTCTCTCTATCTCTTCCTCTCCCTCTCCCGCTCCCTCTCTCAGCTTTGTCCTTCAGCTCTCCACACCTTCCAGCCTCACACTCTCCCATCCATTTTATTTGGTTTTATTAGTGGCATTTTGATTGGACAGGTTGGGAGGATGCGACCGCATCAGTAATTTGACGCATTTTAATTTAGGGGGAAAAAATCAGCTGCCTCAGATTTTGCTCTCTTTTTTAATGGGTTAAAGTGTCCTTCTTTTTGGACAGGCCTTTTCCCACTTCCTCTTCAGCCTTTTCTTTTTCCCTCCTTGTTCCTCCTCGCTGGCTCCTCTGCGCGTAGGAGTGTGCCCGTGGGGGCCGGCCACAGGCTGCGGGGAGCACAGGCACGCTGCTCTGTTCCTCTGCTCGCTGACCCTCCTCCCTGCGTCCCGAACTCTCAAAAGCTGATTCAGCTCCCGGCAAAAGGACTCTCTGCAAACTGCGCCGCACACGGCCTGCCGCAGCTGGATTCCCGTCACACCGGTACGTGCGTGCATGTGTGTGTGTGTCAGCATGTGTGAGACTGTGTGTGTACTGTATATGTGTGTGTGTGTGTGTGTGTGTATGTGTGCGTGCGTACAGGCATGCACAAGTGTGTACACAGTACATGCATCGCACCGCCGGGGCAGTGCTCCAGCTTCACCTCTGCTTCCGGCACTTTTCCATGGCGACAGTAAGGCGCATGCCATCCATCAGCTGGAGTCCTGCGTGTGTCAAAGTTGCTCCAGCTTACAGGGGTTACAGATGTCAGCTGCATTGTACCGTAGCAGCACGTTACGGACATGGTGTGCTCCACGCAGCTTGTAAGACAGATGCTTCTTTGGCAATTACTAGGTGTTAGGTTGCGTATCAAAACACAAAACAAGGTTTTCCCAGTTTTTACTCTGTCTCGCTCTCCCTGACTTGTCTTTGGTTGAAAAAGGTTCAACATTTTTGAAAACTGTATTGGACAAAATGGTCGGGAATGATAAGTTGTTAAATAGCTCTTCTCTCCTTTTTTTAAACCACGCTGTGCATAAAATAAAAAATCTGCACTGTGAGCAATTCCCAGTGGAATGACCTACAATGAAACGTTAGACCTTTGACACGCGATCGCCCTGTGAGGCGACCAAAAGCCTCTTACATGCTATGGTCCAACGGGAAAAAAAACAACAGCGATTTAATGGGCACAGGAAAAATAATGAGCTAGAAACAGCAAATTGGTTGTCCCCGTTTCTTAGCTGGAGTTTCCATTCTGCTGCGACCGCGGGTTCTATGCGCGCCTGAATCGACCTGCTCAAAATGATGCCTTCACAAGCATCCAGTGCACAACTTGTGTGTGTGTTTTAGCGCAAAAAGTGTGATGCTGAACAGGAGTAGCTGAATCACATAATTAATTTTTATGGTTTCATATTTTGACTTATGGGACTTGTTTATTTATATGTGGGCGCGTTCAGGTTGCTTTTGGCGAGCTTTGGCAGGTATCGGAGGCTAAACGACAGGGGGAGAACGTAACGTGAACCAGGAGTGGGGAGCTGCAGGTGGACATGGGACCTGGGGGAGACCTGCTTTTCTGTGGGCAGGCCTAGTGCAGGGCACAGAGAGGGCAGGTGTGCAGTCCATCTATAGGTGCGGGAAGCTGTTGTGCTTATTGCAGAACCTTTACAGCGACTGACAGCTTAGGATCAGGGGGAGTTTTCGAGGGGGGGGTTTGAGAGGGATGGTAGGAGGGGTATCGGGCCTTTGCCGATATCTTAGTGAATTTCAAATTTAAACAAAAACTTCCCCATTTGCAAAAATGGGCATTTACCTTGCAAATATGCAATATATGTCAAATCGCCCACATGCAGGAATTGCTAGCATTATTAATTACACACAGTTCTTTAGGTATCAAGCCCATGAAACAGCGGTACAGGTGGATCAGTGCATGCGGAATCCAATTAATTAGGGTTAGAGTGTTAGGAAAGAGATGGCACTTCTCCGCTGAACACACCTCTCTACAAACTTCAAACTTATTAGTTTCAAAATTATAGCAGAAGGCGGCGAGACTGAAGGAATATAAAGGGCCACCAGCAGCCAGGGCTTCAGGAGGATAAGGTGGCGTCTCGCGGCCCTTCACTCACCAGCATGGCGTTTCGGAGGAGATATCTAAGGAACCCAGCAATGGTGTGACAGGCAAGCTGGAGCAGGGACATTCCTAATTTGTGGTAATGGGGGAACGTGGGCAAAGACAGGGTTTGTCTGTGGTTATTTTCGGTTGGGCTGTGATTTACACAAACCTGCTTCACATTGACAGTGGCATGGAGGAGACGGAATGAAACCGCTCTGATTTATGAGGGGGACTTTTAGTTTAATTACTTGCTACAGACGCTGATATACACAGTGCTGGGCTGTTGTACCGAGGGACAGACACATCTGAGAGTTTCACTAACAGGAAAGACCGGTGCTGAAATTGTCTCATTTTTTTTTCTTTTTTATGGTTCCTGTGGTTATCTCGTAACTGATATTAACGCACCCGTACATATAACACAACGCAAGAACACCTTGCTCATCCTTCTCTCTCTCTCTCTACCTCCTTCTCTTCTTTGGTTCTCCTATCTTGCAAAGGGCTGGCTGTCGCATCTGTGTCGCATTTCCACCCCATTTGAAAAACCGCGTTAGTCTTGATGGCCGCCCCCTGCCTCCTGTGAGCATTTGGCCCATCGGGTGAAGTCGAGCTCCTTATTTGGCTTACACCTCAGGGTATAGACGTCGGGCCGGTTTCCGCTCACCGAGGCCAAAAGCAGGTATAAGATTCCCATGAATTGGGCGTTGTTTGTGGTCCGCAGGTCATGAAGGCCAAGCAGGCCACGTAACAGTCTGCGTGATCATCACTGCACCCGTTTTGGCTCAGCTGCTTCTTGGGGTGCTCCTTATGGGGGGGTCTTTGTCAGAGAGGAGCCTGAGATTTCCTTGCTCATCATTCGCACTAGAAAGATCCCCAGAATCCAAGCCTGGAAGGCGCTGCTGCTGTGATCTTTGTAGGGCGCCAGCCTTTCGACTCGCTTACCTAAACCCCGCGCACCGTTCATTAAAGGCCTGACATGAGACAGTTCAGTCAAATTAATTAGAAACATGAGTCAGCCACTGCACATTTGCCTATAAATTGGTATTGACCTATTGGGAGAGGAAGTTGGGAGGTGGGGGGAAGGCTTTGGGCCCAGTAAAAGGTGGGGGTGGTGGACCTTAGATGATTGGAGCTCCTTCACACTGATGCTGGGAGACAACTGGATATCATGTACCTCATGGAGAAGCATCACCCGAAAAATACAGAATAAATCAGCCAGTCCTGACGGTTTCATGTATGCATCGCTGACAGCCGTCCATACAACGTCCATTCAGCTCATCTCTGGCTACCTGATAAAAGAGCACTGGCAGGAGGAGGGGTGTGAGGGAAGAGGGAGAGTCATCTGGAAATGCAGAGAGACAGGAGACAGTGGGAGACAGGAGGGTGGAGGAACAGGAAAAGAGAGAGGCTTCCATTTCCATGCCTCCTATTGCATTGGCAAGAGCTGGGGGCCAGGAGAACTGGAGCAGCTCTACTTTGGACTAAAAGTTTTTTTTTTTAGTGAGAGAGAGAGCAAGTGAGAGGGCTGAAAGAGAGAGAGAGAGCGTGTGTATGTGAGAGAGAGAGAGAGAGAGAGAGAAAGAACGGGACCCATCGAGAGAGACTGCAGTCAACCTGAGTGATTAAAGGAAAAGGAAAGAACAGTGAGGTGTTTTCACTCTGCAAAGCTTTATTTCTCCATGGTGTTGGTCTCTCAGAAGAATATACAAGCAATGTGGATTGTGATCAGCTGGGTGAGCGCGAATCTTTTCTGTCCTCCTCTGTTGCTGCTACACCTTTAGCTCAACACTCAAGGTGAAAGGTGGGTTGTTCGGTGTAACTTGTGTGAAAGACGTCCTCCGTCAGCCAGAGCACAGAGGTAGGGGCCTGGCAAATTAATCTGCGGAATCTGAGGACTAACAGAACCGCAAAAGCGTTTGAGAAGAGAGTAACTCAAAAAGAGAGTATTCTTAAACAACTCAGATGTACAAGGTAAATGTAATGGAATTCTTGAATAATTGTGCATTTCAGTTCATTCATAAAAAATTTAATTAGATTAATTTTAATTAATTTTATTATAGTAGGAATAATTATTATAAGGGCATTTTAAAAAGATTTTAACGATAAGGTACAATGGCAAAACTTTGTGAGGTGTGAAAAGACCTCAAAACCTTCGCAAAGCTGTCTGACTTTGAGTGCTGCTTTAAGGAACTTAAGGTTATGACAAGATTTTATGGATCGTTAACGTTTCAGTGTCCGTGAGTATTTCCGATGTATGGAGCCGTTTAATGAAATTAACACGTATCTGCAACAATGACGCAGAAACTTGCACGTAACGGCAGTTTATCCAAATATAGATTAATCAATGAGATTTGGAGCCGGCCCGGGGGTGGGATCTTCCCATCACCCGCTGCGGGGTATGGGGACACAGGCTGTGGGGGGGGGGGGGGGTGGGGGCGGGGGGGGGGGG
>JAODKF010011078.1:0-23822 GCA_026779585.1 Mormyrus proboscirostris
GAGCACTGCTGGTTTTCCAGCCTTCCTTTATGTCTGAGTCAGGTGTGAAGCCTCTGACCAATCAGAAACAGCAATTATTAAACTAACTACCTGGGAGAACTGAAGACAAGGTCTGGATTTGGAATCGAGGTCCAGATTTGAAGAACCCTGACTTAGGCCACATATAAGCACCTTATTCGGAGAAACACAAAAATATGAGCAAGTCTTATGTGTATGATGCTCATGTGCATTGCATGTGCTCTGGGACGGCCATTTTAAGCCACACACCTGATGAGTGGATTTAATCAATTCCAGGGAAAGAGCTGCGGAGAAAAAAATCACCAAAAATTCCATTTTCACCCAAATATTAAACAACCTTGATTATCAGATGACCCTCCAGTTTTAAATAAAATAAAAAATTGGAATACCCTATCTTGTTTTTATAAAGAAAAATAATTAAATCTCACCATTAAATGTTTTACCAAATGCAGTTTTAGGGGGGAAAGGTTAAATAGTCAATATTACAAATTCCAAAGCCATAGAGGGCACAGAATGATTTCAGTGCAGCAGACCCACATACAGAAAATAAAATACGTATTGTGAGGAGTACACTTTTAATAAAATAGATGAGAGCTCTTTTAAAATGAAAGTTACTCTTTTTAACAGCCACTATTGGTTTAATATTAGCAGCAGCAGAGACAGGAAAGTCACACTCACGGTCACGCACTAATTAAACATTCCTCTGCAAACATTGTACACTTACAACATTCACGATTTACATAAATTCACAGATACACATATTAACTTATAACTTAGCTTTAAACACTATTTAAAGATACACACGGTGCTCTGACTACGTAATTAGCTCCCAATTATTATTATTATTATTAATTAGCAAAGTGAAGACCGGTTGGTCAGCAAATCAAATCAGCAAATCGAAATCAAATTATGTCAGGCATAATGTGTACTAAGACGGGGTGAAAAAAATCAAAATTTCCAATAGCAATTTCAAATAGTGCAGAAATATTGTCACGTTATTAAATGTGCAAATTATCTTTGAAATAGGTTAATATTTTCAGGTTCCGCAACGCAATCGAAATTTTCACCTGTCACATCAATGGGTAATATTCACTATCCATTATCTATGTTCATCGGTGTTGTGTTTGTACACTTTCACAACATGATAATCACTACAAAATACCAACGTTCAGGTAACGCAGATTTTTACTGGTTATCAGCCATACACATACATTACATCGCTCTGCGGCTCTAAGAGTAATCACGGCTCTAAGATGCGCAGATCCACGCTACGTATCATCCATATCAGTGCCACCAAAACAAAAGTATTAAGCATGATAGTCAAAATGGTTAGATACACTATATTACCAAAAATATTGGGACACCTGAATTCAATGATTTGGAGGGGTGTCACTGTTTTTTTGGTAAGACCCAGATGGATAAAACGGTATAGACTGGATTTTTTTTTTCCACTCCACCCTAATGTTTACGCACCTTTGATTTTAAACAGAACTGGTGCACGCCTGCTGTCCTTGACCGCGTACACTGCTATGTGCACCCATATGAGGCACCACACCGGACAAAAGCTGAGTGAAAATCGTGAAAAGAAATGGGGATGCAATAGAGACAGGACGAGAGAGACTGTATAATGAGTGAGGGGTGTTTACTTTAAAAAGGGTAAACACAATAAAACTGATTCTGACTGTCTAAAGAGGCTTCACCACAGACAAAGGAAGACTGAAAAATCAGCATTGCTGGCTCCTTGAGGACCATGATTTGAATTGCCCTGTGAGGGCTATTCCATAAAGCAGGATTTTCCAGTTAGCTGAGTTACTTAAGCCAACAGGACTGGCCAACAGGAAGAGAGGTAAATGACATTCCTATTGGAATATCCTTACATTTGACTTAAGTTATCTGGCTAATGAACAAATCCTGCTTTGTGGAATACCCCCCTGGTATATACACTAACAAATAAACAAAACACATGCCTACCGCATTTTTGAAGAGGGTTGTACTTTGTAGCCTATAGAATATGTATGTATGAGATACAAGAGGATTTGTTTGTACTAATAGTAACTGAATGTCACTCTGGGAAAGATGGTCACTTAAGAATGTTAAATGAACAGTATGCAACAATTTCACACTTTTGAGTTGTGTTTTTTTATAAGCAACTACTTTTAAGTATCACCAATTTCTTTAGATCCCTTTAGCCACCTGTGCCCAGGCTGTGCACCATGTAGTTCTGTAGTCCAAGAAAAGATTTCATAGCAGACATTTAATTAAGACACCAGTGACATCACACAGTGTTGCTGAACAGTGTTGACGACATTTCAGTGTGTTGCTGCAAGAAACTATGGCTGTGGTAATGCTCAAGATCATTATAATTGTATGTTTGCTCACTCTCTTCAGCAAACAGCACACGAGTTTTAATTTAGATGAAATACTGCTGTAAATCATTGCATTGTTTTATGGGAAATAGAATCAATAAACAAAGGAACCTAAAGGCTTAAGTTCAGCTGTTCTACCCTGTATTATAAAGCAGCCTCAAAACGTCTTGCATGGCTACAACTTCTACACTGATGAGAGCAGAATAAAGCATAACCTCCCCCCCCAGGGTGCATTTTAGTGGAAAGTTTTCAAAATGCATAAATAGTGTGTTGCCTTTGAAAGTATGGCATACTGTGGTATAACGTCTGCAACGGTATGAAGGATTAGATATGCGGCTACCTTTGCACCTTCTCATGCAGCTGTTCACCATAACTACTACTACAATAATAGCTATTCTTCCTCTACTCCTTCTTGGTTGACCTCTGCACTGTGAAATTCAGTGCTGCCACCTACTGGAACCACCTTGTCAGTTTCCTTGCATGTGCCCACACCAATGTGCATGATCTCTGCCAGATATAAAAATATGTGCTACATGCCCATCGTCCAGCACAATCCTGTGATAACAAAGTTTACATCACTGACCCCATGTACGGACCAAAAGCGCACAAAGAAAAGTAAAGTATGAATTGGCCTTAATGATCAAGGATAAAAAGCGGCCATGAAGGAGAAAACCAATGTGAGGTGAACAATAGGTTGTTGTCCAATTTAATTTTGTTATTTCCTCCACGCAAATTAAAACGTCTTTAGCTGTGTAGTGTAACATGAAGCTTCATTATAGTCATTGCAGAATGACATTTAGAAAGGCAACAATAGGCAATAGGCATCTTCATCCCGCTCCATTCAGTCTTCTTAAGAGCAGGAATTGTCATGATAGATGAAATGGAGACAAAAAGGTGAATATGTCAGGCCATGACAGAGAATGCCAATGAAAAACAGTAAATGGTAGCGAGTAATAGATGCTTGTCCTTTTTCAATACAGAGCATCTGAAGAGAGGAAAGTCATTAAGAAGCTTACAACATGATTTATGTGATACAATGAATGAAAGGAGAGAAAAAGATGACGTGCTGTCATCTGTCAGTCACCCCATGTAAGCCTGTTTTTGGGTTTGTTCTCAGCTCTTTGTGGCAGTTTTGCACTGAATAAAGTTTGACATAATTTATTCCTCTCAGGTAAAGTTCACATATGTCATTTTGAGGTTCCTCTAGAGACCAGAAAGAACAACCTAAGCTATTTTGTTTGTCTTAATAGCCCAAACAAACAGCGATTCACCACCACTGATTTTTTTCTGTGAGAGATCACGTCTTCCTGTGCAGGGATTCGTGGGAGATCAGCTATTTTAAAGCAGGCAGATCTATCTTCAGTCCCATGATCAGCACTCACATGCTCTACGGCTGTTTATTAATTAATGTTCTTGTCTGTATTAACGAGCCTCCTCTGGCTACTTCCAGACGACACGCCACTGTCTGCTCTATGCATTTTTTGAGTAAGTGAGTATTTTTTGAGAGTAAGTGGTTTGATGTTTTGTGAGTGGTGCTGATATAGCAGTTGATGGTGTCGAAAGACCCGGCCAGGGTTTTGCGTCAGTATGTTGAAGTCATGAGGCAATACCTTCTCCGTGTTTAAAGGGATTCTTGGGCTATGCCGAGAGACGTGCTATCAGCTCCCTGAAGGTCCCCCTCATTTAACCCAGAAAGCACCAGCTTTATAAAAGCCGGATGTAAGGCAGAACGTACCTTGTTCCTAACCCACTTCCCCTGCAGTGGGGGGGTCCTGCTCTTCGTTTAGTGTGACGACTGTACCCGATTCCACCCGCTCTTCCAATAATAGCCTTATGGCCCTGCTACCACGGGCCCAGCGCCCACGCAGAGCACACTCCAAGGGTACAGCGCCAAAGTTAGTCCTGCTGCCGCTGCTGCTGACCTACTTACGCCTCGCAGAGGAGCTAAAGACGAATGAAGGTGAAAACATCGGGGACGGCGTTGTGATTAATTGGCTTCCTCCTGCCACTTTTTCCAGGGAAATATACTTTGAGAAGGGGGGGGGTTGAAGAAGAAGTGAATAAAAAGTCTAACTGGGACAACTTTTCATGTCTTAAATTGTATTTTGACAGTCTTCTGCTGGACAAATAAAAATCAATTTCATATTTCATGATAAGACAGATCCTATTCACTATGTAACATCCCTGTGGCCTCAATGGGATGACATCACAATGTTAAGTGGCAAACACTTTAAATCAAGTGCACTAGTTTTATTTTAGTAGCCCTTAATGTACAGTCCACTCTTATTCTTTATGACATACAGCTACATAGTGTCACACATAACGCCAGACAGCACAATAATTGCTTACTTCAGCACTGACCACACAAATAAAAAATCCTGGGGTCACTGGGCAGCGGACGGCACCAAGACGTCACCTAAAGCACAAGAGCACTGCTTCAGTTCATCTGCCTTAGCAAGAACCCTGCTGACTTAACAAGAAAAGGCCCCCGTTAGATATCAACGAAATGCTATTTGAATTCTGGTCTGAAATTGTAATTGTTATTGCAACCCTTTTCCATTTTATTCCAGATACCGAAATAAAACAATTTCATGGTATTTTAAACCTGCTGCAGTGGAACCTCACAATAATAATGTTTAGCAAATGGCATGCACATGATTACAGAGGAAGGAGCTTCTTTTGAGCATGACGCCTTCTCCTTCTTGGAGGTCCACGGTGTTGTGCCACTGGGGTACATATTGGCGTTAGATGAAGACCAGCTACTTTATGGTGAGCCCCGCTTGAATTTCCCCAAGATTTGTCTGTGGCGTGTGAGACAAACAGCTGATATAAAAGAACAGGATTCCCTCCGCACTTCTGAGTGTTTGCAGTGTTTATGCCAATGTTGGGGGGAGATACATCTTCCACCATCCCTCAGCCCCTCTGTGCCTGTCCTCACTGACTATTTTTTTGATGCCCTATATACTGTCCCACTTTGTTGTAATTAGGTCTGTATTTAATGCAGGAGTTGCTCTTACTTATAACCCAGCTGAAGCTGTGAAAGCTCTTCCAATCACAGCAAGGAGAAATATGACAAGGATTTTTAATTTCTTACCGGCTTCATTCATATCAGTGTATTTTTATATGTCATGGCAGAAAGAGACCACAAAACCCTTTTTTTATCTTTACTCTGCCATCTTTTTCTCACCTTTGAATTGACTTCCTGGTAAGACTCATCCCAGTGGAGATGTCTGTTAGCAGTAGTCCTCTTGTGTTTTTTTTTACTTGAGGACAGTGACAACAGTGTGTTTACTGGTAAATTTAAGTTTGCTCACACTATGCTTTTGTAGCACATTGGGACTGTTTAAATGAACCAACATGTTCAGAGTTACAGCTTGTACAATGACATCTAACAGGTTTTTCTGTTCTGTAACCCCGATTGACAGGAAGTGACAGGGCCAAAGGCCAGGGTATTTCCTGTGAGGAAGCAATTGCCTGCAATTAGAATGCAAGATACATAACGATCAAAACAGGGCTAGGACTCATATGACTTTTCTATCCATGTGATAAAGAATCAGTGTCAATCAATGTTATCAGTTTTGTTCTTTTTATTATTTATTTGTTTATTTTTTGATGTATCAATTTTTTAATTAGATCATGAGCTGTAGCCAAAAGTCAAGTAATCTAGCTTTAGCTCATCTGTTCATTGACCTGTTCTGAGGGTTATTTCATATTTATTTATGGGTTTCTCAGACGATGGTGCAGAAATCTTGATAAAATCATCATACATATTCATGTAAATCCCTTTTATTTTGTTTTGGCAGTCCTTCTTAATTCACCATAGCATATCTAATTAATCTCATGAATTTTCATTTTATTAATAAATATATTTAATGGCTTTGTCAGCCAGTCCAAGTTTAAACCTTAAAACACCCCTCACAGACCAGTTGGCTAGTCTTTTCCTTTTTACTGAAACAATATGAAGATGATCCATGTGTGTGAGGACAGGCTAATGCCTGCCAATGCGAGACTGGCTTGGTCCCTCCCTGATGCAGATGTCTGCGTTCTAATCAGATATGAGTAGATTCCATGTACTTGTCTTCAGGAAATTCTTCAGTGTTAGCAGTAAAGCGATAAAGAGGTCCTGAAGTTTCTCCAAATTATATAACTTTAATCATGCTGCATTGCATGGCAGCAGATGTGATCAGAGCCAAAGTTTATCATTAACTCATAGAAATCCTGGGAGAAAGGTAAAAAAAAATTATTTAAAAATGATGTTTCTGATGCATCTAGAATTGACATTCGGCAAATACAGGAGCAGACTAATGGACAGACTTGCCTAGGCCCCTATTGGCCATCTAGTTTATTATTATTATTATTATTATTATTACTATTATGTTATATTATATTATATTAAACAAATAACGCTTTCTTATTACAGGTTATGTGCAGGTACATGATACAATATTTTTCATAAGTGTACCAGTAACCTTTGTTTTTCATTGTTCCTTTGTCCTTTGAGGGGTATAAAAAGCTAATTTTTATTGTTTTCCCTCATCCCTTGATACATGATATTTTTTCTTTGCTGTATTGTCCTTTGAAAATTTGGCTAAAACATCAGAATGCCGTTCATGTGTGAGAGTACAGTACTATTCAGTACAGTATAATAATGTACATTGTATTTTATTGTTACTTCTTTTAATGTTAGCAATGTCTTACTGTGCCTAATTTATCAATTAAATTTTACTATATGTATGTCACAAAAATCACACTATATGTGGGGTCTGCGGATGTTTCACTGTTATCCACGGATTCAGCTATTCACAGCAGGAATAATGTTTTGGGTGGAAAAATGGGTGGCATACTTCTATGATGGATTTCATGAGCCTGATCAGTTAGTTTTCTGCCAGGAAAGCACAGAGGAAAACATTCTAATACTAAGAGCTTGTTTTGTGTTTTCTTTTGGAACTTGCCTCTCTCTATAGTCTATACTACCTATTGTAAATGTACCTTGAGTGCACATTGTGGATGCAGTTGACACGCACCGGATCAGAGTGTAATGTTTTAAGGTTTTTGCTATGGGGAGTTGCGTTTATTCAATGCGGTCTCTGTTGCCCTCTTTCTGCTTGCGGCATATGACTGATGGGAAAGTGTAAACTTGCCAGTTTGTTGTTCTTAGGATGCGATTGCTCTGGTTTGATATAACGTCACACTCTTTTTAACTAGAAATTATTTTATAGTTAATAATATTAAATAGTTTTTTAGTTAATTGTTGTATTGTTGTGGGGATGTGGGAGCAGAAGAGCGGCCTGCGGAAAGTGCAGCTTAGCGGACCCTGAACTCACTAATGCACCACTGGGAAAATGATGTCGCCTCACTATATGACCATTCTCATAAAAAGGAGAAGGGACAAGATGAGGAGGAGCTCACTATTAGCTGTCATGGGAAATGCTTTTTCCACCTGTCCTATGTGAATTGTGATCAATTGCCCTGGATTTATCATTTACTAAGATTGGATTCATTCTGTTAAAAAATCTAAACTTCAATAGCCCTTTACAGGTGTTCTGTACTGTTTGACAGATTGAGTCCTCTGAAATCACCTACCTAAGCAAAACATAAGGTCATGTTTCCTTATATAACTTTTCCTTCTCTTTTGTGGGAAATTTGATAGATATATTTTCTGAAAAGGTACAGTATTGATGAACCATTTACACTCCTCTTCCTTCATATCTCAATGACAGATCAATACATTTTTTATAGAATTAAGGAAGAATGTTCAGGACAAATTATGATCTCATAAAAAATATCCATAAAATATGCTTGACAAACCGGTTAACAAGTACCATTTAAAAATTCCCCAGTAGTGAACAGAAGGGCGCTTACACCGAAAGACTTTTAGTAACTACATTGCTTCAATAAACAATGTAGTTACTAAAAGAAGCATGCTGACTGACACAGAAAAGCTACAGTATGAATACAAAACAATTCATATGCAAAATGTGGCAAAACACAGAAATAGATAATAGAACAATGGTTTAATTAATGTATTGTGCCAAATCATCAACAAAACAGTATAAATAATTATTATACATCAATTTCCATTCCATTGTTCCAGAACCCAGTGCTGCGTTATGGAAAGCCTAATCTAATGGAGCACAGAGTTTACAGCTGAGCACAGTCTGGATGAAATTCCGGTCCATTACAGGTCATACACGCACTAAAGTATTTTTAGAGACATTTTAAATAGATTGATAGATGGAAAAAAGACTGAACAACATTGTAGAAACCTGTGAAGAACCTAAGATGAAGATGGGGGCATTATGCATAAATCAATGATTATGCTAAGATGACAAAGATGAACAAAGTAAAAGCTACAGTTATGCAGCTTAAACAATATTTAATAATTGACTGTTTACTTCAGTGATTTATCAAGCTTCACTTAGAGCAGTGCAAAGTACCTTTTAAATATAAGGAATATCACAAATTCAATTAATATAAAAAAGCTTTTACAGTTTTATTTTTCTTATCAAAAAAGACCTTTCAGAAAAGAAATGATGACGTGATGTCCTAACATGATGAGTTCAGATTAATTTTCTTATTTCTAGGATGATTCGCTTTGTTTATTGTTTTATCAGAAATATTCATTACATTTTAACCCTTGATTTTGACAGGTGAATTTTCAAACATATATTTATCCTGAATTCACTTGCTAATGCAGTCAAATTAGCCCTGACAGGCGCGAATTCCTTCAGGAGAACCCAGGTGTGACACAATTCACAAACTCCATAGAGAGAACCAGGCCCAAACATCTGATTTTCCCTTCCTGAGCTGGACAATATTCCAAGAGTTGCCATGGAAACCTCAATCCTCCCAGCTCATTAAACCTCTATGTAAATGCAATGGATCTATAGACCTCACTCCCACTGCATTCACACGTCAGAGATGCCGTGCATCTGGTTAATGATGCACACTTCCACAGGCATGTGACAGCAGCCATTGGGCAATCCTGTAGCCCTAAAAGACACTACCATGGGACATGAGTAACATATTAATGTTTTGCTCATCATACTGTATCCCAAGTGAACGTAAAAGGGAATAAAAGTAGGTCTAATTACATACACTGAGTTAAATCTGAAAATAAATCTTAATTTAAAAATTAACGTCATACCTCACCAACACCTAACACCATTTCTATGTCCTGTTCATTTATTAAATTATCTGTTTGTTTGTTTGCTGTTAATGACTGTCAAGAAACTTGTGGTGGAATTCTAATGTGTATGTATAACTTTCTAAATACATGTAAAGTGGTCAAATGAAAAGACACAGCTTTTCATAAAATAAACGCAATGATTATGTTTTTATGAAAGTTGGACACAGAAGAAGGTTCTAACAATACCAAAGATTTGTTTATGATTGACCTCCCAGTGGTTTTTCCAATCTGAAAGTCCTAGTTCCCTCTCTTCATCACTCCTGGCGTTTTCCTCCATTTAGAAGTTTTGTACTGTGGAACACTAATGTCTTTTATTTCCATCCATGATCCTCTTCTTCTTGTTTAATCATTTTTAGGCACTTTGGGGAAATCATGTTCATTTGAAAGCCATAACAAAATTAAACTGAATTTGACCAAATTAAACAGATTACCATTTCATTGTTGCAGCTTCTGTGCAGTTCATGTGTGTTGCATGTTTAACATCATAGATTAAAATCAGAAAACATACATATCTTCAGCGCACCATGTACTCAGCTTAGATGGGTTGTTCATAGGTTGTCTTGGGCATAGTGTATTTCTTCCCCACTTGCTGTGTTTAATTTTATTGTTTGTTCAATACAGCACATTAAAGCAATGTTAAAAAGCAAACCAACTATTACAACCATAATTTGACACCTGTGTAGTATATCCACTTAGCTAAGAACATCAGTCAAGTTGAACACAAACAATTGCAACATTACCAGGATTTTTACGTCGAATTCCATAAACATTCTTTGAACAGATGGGGGGAAATTATTAGGATGTGTGCAGTTTCTGAAGGCGCTCTCAATATTTTGCTGTCAAAATACAAAAAAAAAGAAACAAAAAAACAATGTTCCTTTACATTATTTAGAGTGTATTAAGAATATTGCCTCTATGGATTAAGCACAGGCAAGAGTTAATTAGAGAACCATCACCAATGACTGGCTAAAGCATTTCTGGCTTCCTTCGCGTTGTCATGGAGAAGAAGATTCCCCACATCCCAGAATACTGTGGATTGAAAATGACAGTGGCAGACAGTTAATGATGAGACATACGATAGTCATTTCTTTTGTACAGAATATAACACATAAGATGACTATTACATTGGACACTCGTTCTCTTTTAGCTCATGTATCTGTATATTATCATGTCAAAGCATTGGAGATACCTGGCAGTTGAAAAGATAGGCAGACATCTAAGACAAATGCAAAATTCATAATTCAGTTTAGGAGAACTGCCACCCCAAAACAGGACAACTACTTATTCAAAATAAAACCTTTTATCCTACGACTAAACAGCATGAGAAATATAATGGATGCAGAGACATCACAATTTTAAAACGAAAAACAGCGGTCGAGCGCACAAGCACAATGTTCCCAGGCACGGATAGATGCATTGAAAACTGGTGACATGTAATTTATGTGAGCCAAACCCAAACCAGAAGTAAATTAAAGGTCGAGATCATGCTAAGGCATTCCGTCAATGTGCCTGTCCTTCAGTTACCCCAATGGTACGACTCCATATGCAACATTCACTAGCAGTTAAATGCCTTAGTTGATCTGTAAATATGACATACTGTCTGAACGGGGATTAGCTTGGTGAGCAAGCACTGTTGCTATTATAAACATTAATTTTTCTGGGGAGTAAAGGCTGTTGCCATGGAAAGTCTATCCATTATGCATCACTTTCTTCCTGGATTTCCAGCACCAAATGGTCTTGTTGGGTGACAGGGTAATCACAGTGAAAGCATAGATTATTTTATATGTTTATGTGTGAATGGCACTGATGATGAAGGTTTGTGGTCGAAAGCGGTAGCCACCAATATCAATGGCCAAAAGTAAATTCCTGTATTATCCCATATTATCTGAAGATAGCATTGATCTACCACTTCATCACTTTTGTTCTGTTTTACCAGTTTGATGTATCCAGAATAAAGGGGATGATTACCAACCTGATGACTCCTGTCAGCTTAAAAGCACCAGTGTATGCATGATGATTCATTTTTAAATGTATACACGTGTTTAAATGTATGCACTCACAATTTACACAAGGGTTCAATGTAGGAATATAGAGCAGAGTACAAGCTGGGCTCTTTCTCAGGCTTTGTACTAGATGACAATGGCCATGTGCTGCATCCGTGATGCTTGTGAGGTTTTGATCCCGAGGTGAAAGTAGGATCTCATTATTGTTTGTTTTCCGAGACATTTGAGGGTACTCAAAGATGTGCCTAAATGTACACATTGTTTCTTTGATTTTATTTTAACCCTGAAGCCAATAGGGTTGGACGCCTTTCAGCTGACAGGAAAGGAAACACAGGGTTCTGTCTCAGGAATCTCCACACACAGCCTGCATGGTTGAGGATCTAACATCCCCCAGGAGAATAAACAAATGGAGCCAATTACAGATAGCAGCCTTTTGGACCAAATGTTTAAGATTATTACTACTACTACTCACCACCATTACTTAATAATAATAACAGTAATAATAATAATAATAATAATAATAATAATAATACAAAGAAGTAGAAGAAGAACATAATAAGAACATCGGTCTGACTCGTACAAAATGCTGATTATACAAGTCCACTGAGGAATATAATCATTAAAGACATTAAAAAAAAATAAATACAGCACATGACAATGTAAAAATAGAAAGTGACATGGAACATGATATGGGTGACTTTCAAAAACTAAACTAATATTAATTAGCAGAAGAAATGTTTAGCTCTGACCTACCTCTTAATATGAAAATAACATTCCAAAACATCCCACGACATCGCAAATGATAATTTCACTGACAATGCCAACAGAATTTTTCCTACATTCGTCTTTTGAGTTTCTAATACTAGGCTGCAATAAACCATTATGACACGACGTGATTAATGTGTGTCAGTACAGTATTTCTCCCCATTGGACCCCGTAGGAGCACCTGTATCCTGACTGCCAAGACAGGTATGTGAAGCTCCTCCCACTCGGATCTTCAGCCTGGTGCACGTTTCCCAAATCAAACTGTTTTCTCTCTCTCCATCCCTTCCTCCCTCCCTCATCTTTCGTGAACGCGCGCCGTGCACGCCGCCTGGAGTATCTGTTACCGCATATTGAATTTCCTTGCGCTCCGGGGTGATCTCCAGGAGGCAGGCTGAAGAAGCGCTCTATGTACTCCCGTCCTCTTTCCCAGATCCTGGTGCTCGCAGGAAGTTACACCTTTTGTTGACTGCCGCGATTTGCGACACGAAACTGACGAGGATTGGTGGCGGCATGAAGCTTTCTTTTTAAAAAATAAAAATAAAAAATACGAAGACTGCGATACCACTAAGGTAAAGCATAGATTGTGTGTTTATTTAAGGGGTCTCCTCTATGGCTGCAGCGTTTTGTTTAACTTTCAAATGAGTGCTGTGTTTTATCCGGTAGACAGGTGTTTCTGGTGAGTGTGAGGAGCACTGCAATGCAAGTTCTTTAAGAAGAGATTTTTGGTAAATGATTTAAAATGATCATTTGTAAATTAGACTGTATTTTTTAACGGATCTACATCATAAGAGAAACTTTGCTTTTACTAACATCTACCTAAACTTCGGCACGTGGTTGCTTAAGACATAAGTAACGGGAATTGAAATTAGTGCAGCTATCACAGTGTGAAGTATTTATATTTTTCCTCTCTACATTCATTATAAATGTATGCCCGCTCCTCATGATCAATACCAAACAAATGAGGACCCCGTCTTCTGCTCAGTCACCGAAACTGGAATAATCGATAACATTTTCTAAGTGTATTTCACGCGCTTATGTATTATTGAACTTTATATATATAACGCCAAGCGGAAAATTATTCACTTGTTGATGACGTTTTGTTTAAATTTGAAAACTTCAAGAAAACTAAGTTGCAACACACGCTACTTGTATATCTATTTCTGGTATTTCTTAGTATTGTGGCTATCCGGAACGTGGCAATTGTAATGTAGATAAATCGCAGTACTTAATACGATATCCTAAACATTAAAAGGCTACTGCATATGTATTATTGTCTCTGAAAGGCGCTTGTAGATGTTTTATTCGCAAGTGAAGAAAACTCTTATTCCCGTAGGCTGTATTTCCACAACATAAATGTTTGTGTGTTAATCGCATTGATTAAATGTATTAAAACCATTAGTTATTTCTAAACTATGGATAGGTTCGTATAGATATTTGCCTCTGTGGATTAATATAACTAAATTAGGTTCTGTTCTACCACCGACAGTGCAGTAACTGTGCGCAAGACCAGTGCTATAAGCGTTCCCCTGCCTTCTACTGTAATACTTTGAATGTTCCCCTTTTCACTTTCTTATCATTCGGTCAATATTGTACCATGGTTCCCTGACATTTAGAAGTACTTTGACATTTTTGAGTCATTACCTAAACTGAATTTGGCCACTAGACGTGTTTTGGTCTTCTGGGTGTGCTGATGTACTAAAGTTTTCCTGTCGAAGTTACATTGTTTCCTATAGGCCTATGGGAGGACTGTACAAGACTTTAATCAACAACGAATTACTGTTTCAAAGTTCCCCCTAGAGGTACACAAACACTGATTTCAATTCACTAGCCTGGATCATACATTGTAATTGCAATGCGTAGTATTTGGAATGGAGATGTGGGGCTTGTGCATAAAATATAAAGTAGGCTGAGGCCAGAAGACTCCGGTGTTGTGTGGTTCTTTACTTCCTGTCACCAGCTAACTTGTGGAAACTTATTTGCATGATCCAGTCAGAGATTAATGGTAGGAGATGATTTTTGTTGGATATACTTTTGTATATTTTTTTTTCTTATACTTTTAACCCCAGAACACAGTGCCTGACTTGCTGTGACAGATGCTATAACCTGCCCTTGTACAGTAAAATGAAAATGAAAACCCAGAGCGTGTGCAGAGGAATAGTCTAGTGTACTTAGCACTTTACTGCAGGTTGTTACTGTCACTGTTCTGTCCGAATAGACCCACAAATTGAGTCCAGTGCAGCAGAAATGGGCCGGCAGCTTCTTGTTTGCTTAGTATTGTTGCAAAGCTCGGGTATTCGTGCCTGTCAGCCTTAGATTTTATAATGAGTGATCTGGGCATCATTTGGAGTTCCTTTATCATCTCTAATACCAGCATAGGACATTGTTACTGTGACACATTTTATGTAAGCAGACTGTTTATTCAGAGTAGTCCAACAAAAGCAACTAAAATAGCAAACGCAGTTCACTTTATACCCAGATTAACTTGCACTTTTAGCAAAAGTTCATGGCTAATGCATCATCATGAATGACATCATGGTACCGACATACGCAGAAAATACCAATAAGTGACCTGAAATCTCTAGACTTTCCACTGTGACATTTAAAATCTACAGAAGCCAGTTATCTTTTCCTTATAAAAGGCAGTCGCATATGTGAAAAATCTGTTGGACTATGATATAGCCTTCATATATTGACTTTGTAATACAGTGCACATTATAGCCTAATGAGATGCCAGGTTGGGATGATCAGGTCATTTTTCAAGTCTCTGGCAATAGTTAACAAATGAAGAATCGAACCTACTGTAATTACAGAAATAATGCGTACAAGACAATGTGCGTATTTTTTTATATATAGATACTGAAACCCTGGTGAGTGAAGACAGGCTTTGGTACAAATTTGCGTACAAGACATAATCACATCCAGTTTTCAAATTATCTTTCCCTTTCAGATATGTTGTATGTTTGGCATATTAAAATATTGTTTATCTTTACACTGCGCACAGGCTGATCTACTTTGTATTCTGCGAGAAAGCTTGTGGAACTCAACTAAGGAAAGAAGACTCTTAAAAATAACTAAACTGGCTGCTAACTGTCTTAACAACTGTCAGTGCAGTTACAAAGAGGCAAGAACTCCTTATGTGTAAAGAAAAGTATAAAGGTAAAATCTGTGGCTTTTGCCTCTGACAGAACATGCAATTTTATGTCACTCAGCATGTCTTCTGGCAGTGTATTTAAGCATATAACACGTTCAGTTCTAAACTGGTTAGGGCTGAGCATCATTCATGCCTCTGCTTGATTTTTCCCTCTTGGATGGCAGAGTTTTGTTAAAGTAAGAAATATATGTATTTCTCCATGTATACAAAAAAGACATTATTGGGTGAACCAGTGATGACGTCATATGGTGTCTTAGTTGAATAATGATGTTTTAGAACTTCAATGAAGGTACGCAAATTTTCCTGTGATTGTTGTGACGATGCGGTTGATTTGTGTTGTGCAGCCTCAGTCTTACAAAAGGTTTTCAAAATAATAACAATTATGATGAATTGATGGTATATGCGGTACATGCGTTAATTGCAAAGTAACAGTGAAGACTGCTCTCGCTGAACTGATTTAATAGTTTACAGTTTTAGGCACATAATTTGTTTTGTTTGACACAGTTAAGAAGGAAATCAACATATTGGTGTTAAGGACAGCTCTAAGTCAGTATACTGGTATTATGTGTGGTTGAGAAATGATACACTTGGTGGTCTACAAAAACTTGAAAGGCTAGACAACATATAAATAAATTAAACAGTGAAGTTGTGCACGTATGAATACTTTATAAGCGACACAGTATTATACGCTGTGAAGAGTGCGAGTATTTAAGAACTTCCACATTTCTGTGCAGTTTTGTTGCACATTGTAAGGGCATCTCAACACCATTCTAAATGTGCATGCTCACTTGATAGATGATCCATGTTGAGGTGGATCAGTATAATGGTTTTAACACAGCCCCCAAGAAAGGGCTGGGCCCGCTCTTCAGCAGGTCTGCTTTCATCCTCCCCCCTCTCAGACATGGCCCCAGTTTGACTTGATTTCTGCTCACAGTTGGCTCCAGGATCTGGGTTCTTCGGGCGCAGAGCTTTTGCCTCTCCTCAGTCTGCCATCTGTGTTTCTGGCAGGCCCTTCACCTTCTCACCCATTCTCTCTTCACTCCCTAGACATTTCAATAGCTTTGGAGACTGCCTTCACCATTTCCCTCACCTCCTTCCGTTCTTGCAGCCTCCAGCCATGCATCAATCAGCCATCCGTTAGTCACCTGTCCACTCCCTGACCTGCACTCATCAGTCCCCAAACAGGTGTAGCAGTCACCTGGCCTGCTGTCATTCGCCTGTCCATTCTCCATGCTACCCCTCTTTATCTGCAAAGGGCAGACAGTGGATGCTTAATGAAGCAGGACGTCTGCTTCTTGAATCACCAATTAATCACCCTATCAGGTAGAAAAAAAATTATAGGGATGGCTGGGGGGGAAGAATTCTGTGAATGATAAGATCAATGTAGCGCACAGTGGCCTTTACATGCTGTCTTGGGATCAGAAGAAAATACTTTCTAATAGAAATTAAATAGATGATGGTGTTAGGTTTGTGTAAGTATACGGTCTTTAGTGATTTACTGTTTTAATGTTATTTTTCCTCCAACATCATGAAGCGTACCATCAAATGCCATTGAAATGCGGATCTTCTTGCTGTTATAAATACGGATTGATGGTACCATGCACTACATACTTTCAAGGTATATGATTGTCCTATTGGTTGAACCGATAACTGAAAAGGCTCAGCTTTCACACAGTAAGCCATATAAACCAGATAAAGACAGATGTAAATCATGTATGCACAATACCTTTGTGCATCACCCAACTTTGCTATTCAGCAATTTAGCATTTAGAACCAGTTGCCATATCAGTCTATGAAGTGAAACAGTAAGTGTGCATCCAGTTCAGATGGAAGCTCTAAGTCACCTGTAGGAAGCTTGGAGATGTCTTAAATAGTACAGTGGAAGCATTTCATCAGCTAAAAATACAGTGATAATTAGAAGAATAATAACACTGGTGGAGAGAAGTAATTAGTTATGTTAGCCACACAGAGACTCCAAGTGTGCCCTACTTTTATGCAAATTGCATGTGTGGGTCTTTTTATTTCTCTGCATACTGTCTGTAATGTTGTTTTTTGGCATTTTATGGGATGTTTTATCTAAAACGTGTGCAATGATAACCATCTGTTCTGGCTTTGTGCCTTGAATGTCCAATTTTTATCAGTGAGCTGTGTGATACGGTTGCAATTGATGGAACCAATCCTGACACTTTCTGTCCCTCTGAGATGATACATTTAACCTCTTGAATGTCGCAAGACAATTATTCTGCTCCCACTTTAGAGCTGGTAGGTGATGAGATGCTAGCATCATGATTTATCTCCTTCAATATCTTTAATCTCATTTTGTAGAAATTTCTTTAAATGGTAGGTATTTTTATGCTTTTGAGGGCCAGGACATATATTCGCACGTTTCCTCATTTCTCTTTTTCTATACTGTGCTAACTGGTTCTTCATCTACATATACCTTTTCTCGTGCGCTGGTTTTATTTTATTTTGAGATGCTTATGGCATGCACGCTTTTATAAGCACATGGTGATTATCATGTCTGTGACTGTGCAGATGTTGAATTCAGTCATGATTGGTTGTTTGCGACCAGATGGTAGCTAAGAACTGAAAGACTGCAACCTCAGAAGCATGACAACAGGGTCTGTTTGGAAGGGCTTATCCAGTATAGAAGAGACAGGAGTCAGGAAGAGGATTTCTTGCCCAGTGAGGGCAAATTCTGGCTTATTCTCAGCAGGTTGTTCTAGGTACTGGGCTGCGTTAAAGTATGAGTAGACATGTCAGAGTATGTAAAGTATCTGTATACATATCTGTCTCTTTGTTTACTTAAATGTGACAGTACGGTGTCATTTTGAATTGTTATAAAGGAAGATTTGTTTGTTGCAGTATATAAATCATTTTCCTTATCGTTCACATGAACACAGAATGTTTTATAGCATCAGTGGTGAGGATAAACCCAGCCAATTGAGTGTTGTGTTTAGAACAGCATGATTATGCTTTTAACGCCCCTGGCCTTAGAACCATGGATACGGCATTAAAAAAAAAAAAGATACTTTAAATTGGTGACTACTGTATCATACATGACCTTAAAATGTAAATGTAATGGAGTTTTAATTGTGCTTCAGTTGGCAGTTACTAAAACAACCACAGATATTCCAAATTTCAGTCCCTTAGTATTTTAATGTCAAATAAGTAAGAATGCTGTGTTTGGGAAGATATTTCCATTTCAAAGACTGGCTGGCATCATCATTCAAATTTTATGAATGGAAAAGCAGAAAAAGTGAGACACTTCCTGTAGTTCATACTTTTGTTACTTAAAGCTAGAATAAAATGATGGATCTCATGTTCATGTGGGTTTTTCTGCAGGCAGTTATGTGGGTAGTTTTCTGCAGGTAGTTATGCTTTAAAGCCTGTCTGATATGACATAATTATAGTTCTGGAGAATGTATGACTATTTACATCAAAACAATAATCTGTTAATTGAGTTTGTATTTGTAAATTAAAATGTTAGCTACAAATTGATTTGGAAAAAAAAAACCCAGAAGAGTTAATGTGCAGTTGTTATACGTTGTTTTATGGTATATGACTATTGACGGTTTACTAATTTGTACTCGGGCGACTCTGGGGTTCCCCCATTGCCCCATTCCTCCAGGGACTCCCGTTTCCTCTTGCAGTCCAACAGCATGCACACTAATGAGTGTGTCTCAGATGCCTGTAATTTATTATTGTGTTTATAATTATGTACTGTGATCGACTGGCATGCAATTCAAGCTATGACCCCGCCGCAGGTGTTGCTCTATGCTACTTGATTTTGACTTCAGGCGACCCCTGACCCTGACCAGCATAAGTGGTTGTTAGGTGGCTAATTTGCACTCTGGTTCTGAGACTGGAATATGTGGAATTATGAGTGTTGGGAAAGTTTGTCACGTTTAGTATAGTTTAAATAAAGGAAATGTTCCTTGTGTTGAAAGGACCATGTTACCAGAAAGCTACACATTTCACAGCATCACTGAAACATGTGAAGGACACCATGAGGAAGTGTGGTTATGTCTCGTTGCACTTTGCAAGCTGTCACTCTCGCCTCATTTGCTCTCTCTGTTCACAGTATCACTCAAAGAGCCACAGCTACGTCACATTGACAGATAAAGATAAAGAGCCACTTCTGGGCCCTTGTACAGGTGATGCATTACAGACACCTTGAGCTGTGTCAATAATGATGATGGGTAATTGTGACAAGGCATTATGTGCCTACATTAAAGATTAAGAACAGTTCATTATAGAGATTGGCAATTCTGAAGTCACAGGATAGTCATCACCCACACAAACCATGAACCCTGGTTCTCTGCAGAGCTGGCACCCTGATGAAAATTAGAGATGTTGCCTACAGGTCCGGAGACAGAGTGGCATATACTACAGCCTCAGCCAAACTCGCCTGGGCCATTAAGGAGGATAAGTGCACCTATGTAGGAAAAATCAACAGCCGCTTGAACTCAAAGGACACATGGTGCATGTGACAGGAAATTCAATCCGTCGCTGACTACAAGCCAACAGCAGTGAGGCCTGCCCTGCCAGATGCGTTGGACGACTTCTTTGAACATTTTGAGGGACAGAACAGGGACCCCGCAAGGAAGACCACCCCCTCTCTGAATGACCAGATACTTTACCAATCCATCACTGATGTCAGGATGATCCTATGCAGAGTCAACCCCGGGAAGGTTGGTGGGACCTGACAACATACCTGGCTGGGTTCTCAGAGACTGACCAGCTGGCAAGTGGCCTCACAGATATCTTCAACGTATCCCTGAGCACAGCGGTGGTATGTACATGCTTCAAAAAAACCAGGATCATCCCAGTGCCTAAGAAGTCACACTCATGCACATCATCACAAAGTGCTTTGAGCGGCCGGTATCGAGGCGCCTGAAGGCACCGTCCTGGTCTGATTCATACTTTGATAAATGAAAGCGTTTATCAAACACAACAACAAAATGGAGGAAAATTGAGATTCTGAAAACTCTGACAGCAAAGGAAACTATAGATGTGTTTTTCCCCTGTGACAGTGCTCGGTCTTTCCTTTGTACGTCTGCATTACAATATAACATACAGCAGAACAGTAATGTAAAGCTGTGTACTCATTAAAATAAAAGGCAAATTCATTAAAAAAAAATACTTGAAACATAAATATGTTAATGGTAAGCACATGAACACACCAAGTGTATTTTTGTGAATTAAAATAAAAAAAACATGCCGAAGAATAAATTTCCAATGGGAGACGAGTATTATTATAAAAATATGGGCTCAGAAATGTATGCAATGCAGTGACTTGAAAAAGTATTCAGCCCCAGTACTTTTATCCCGTTTTGTCTTAGATTCTTAATTTGAAATTAATTGCAGTGTTTCTCCCCCACTGATCTTGAAAGCCTTGAGCACTGTCAAATCACAAGAAATCTTCAACAGGTTGCTATAAAGCGAAAATAGGATATGATCTGATTAAAGAAATATTCGTACCCTTTGTAACTTCAAGCTCAGATTTGATCACACAGAAGTTATTACCTTAGCAAATTTGTTGAGGCACTCCACTTGTCCGCTATTAGTGGGCTTTGAATTAACCTGTGGGGATAAAAGCCCCACATATGGAAGTGGAAAAAATATGAAAATAGTCTCACTCTGCCTCGACCTGAAGGACACTTTAAGTACGTGATATGTGGTCTGACAAAAAAAGCTATTTGGCCAGAATGAGACCATTTATATCAAGTAATTCAAGACCAAGACCTTGAACAGAGTCCGAGTCGAGTCCAAGACTTTGGAGGGGTTGCACTGGCACTAATGCACTGCCAGCTATGTATTTCCCAATGAACTTTTCAGTAAAATAATATTTATGGTGCTTTTCCACTGGAATACAGGGACTGACCCATACCCAAGCCATACCGCAAAGAGAGACTAGTTACAGCACGGTTCCCGCTTTGTTTTTCCACTGCAGTAGGCTAGGCTCAGTATTGCCAAGTTTCGAGAGTGACAGTGATGTGAAACTGAAAAGATGCTTATTGACTGTTCACACAGTGTATATCGATTTACTACGTGCAATTTTTTTTATTGTGTGCTAGTTTTTGCTAGCACGTCTGTGAGAAACGCTGCGTTATGCAAGTATCAAACACTTGCGGAATCAGTATTCCTTTGCATAAATCTGCATTATGAATCCATTCCGTTCAGCTGTTCTATAGTACTTTGTTAAGTAGGAGGTTGGAAATTTTCACGTTCTGAGTTTTCGGGAAAGCATCGCGATGTGTGATACTAATAAGAATGAATAATATATTGAATACATGCTTCTTCTTTCAGACAATCCATCTGCAGAACTTTGGTGCTGTCATTACACCAGAGACAATGTGGAGTTCTACAGTATATACAGATGAAAATAGCTATGTTAACTTTAGCAACATAGCTAGCTGCCTACATAACTTAAAACCAGTTTCAGTTGTTTGTTAAAGGCAAGAATAGTTAGTCATGGGATGTGACTTAGGTTAAACATCCCTCTTATCTTTAATACATTATTTGTCACAGTGAAATTAAGTTTTTGATAGCTTAGCCCAAAACCCCTCAGCTTAATTTTTTCCTTTATATACTGGATTGTATAGCTGTGGACCAATTTCTGACCAGATCTTGGCCTGATGTTCAGAAATTGAACCAGCTTAGCACATCCCAAATATGTTCAGAAAGGGTTCTGGACCAATAGACATGATATAGACCAGTATAGACATGTTTGCTGGGCCATTACACTCTTACCAGTACAAATGTTTAGAAGGAATTTCCATTTTCTTATACAAGATCAAGACTAGTCAATTCCGAATTCACATTTTCACAGTACTGTCACAGTCATCTTTTTAAAGAGAAAGACTCATGAAAACAGAACATAATCAATAAAGGCCAAAAGAAACATCTCATGTAGTGTAAATATTGACAAGCTGTTCTGACATTTTGGGAGTGACTGATCATTTGACTTCCTAAACTTTCGTATGACATAAACCATATTAAATTTACTTCCAAGCTCATTTTCAGCCTCCAAAACAAGGAATGCAGGCCATTGGAAAACCAGGGTTGCACCAATATAACCTGGCCTTATGTCAGCCTGGTTTGGACCTACTGATGGATTTAACGCCACAATAACAGGCGGCAGGTCTTTGGTCCATTATATGTCGCTGGAGAAATATTCAACGTGCTAACAACATAAACCAAGAGGATGACCAACTGGAGTAAGACAGAAACAGCCTCTGCAAGTTAGTCTCCAGGTGGCATCTTTAGCCTTATTTGTGCAGTATTAGTTTTATCTGGGGATGTAATGTAGTTGAAGCAATTACAGACAAGGTCCGTAATTTTATTCTGGAGCAAATTACCTTCTGTATTTCAGACCTCTTTTGGTAAAAATATTCCACTCTGAATTGTCATCTCGGTTATAAGGTCATATCTATAAAGCCATAAAGATGAAATGTAAGACAGAAACATCACTTCTATGAGAAAATGGAGTTTTCTATATAAATGTTTGGCATCCTGCACTTAGTCTCTTCTCTGTCAAGGTTTTCAGAAGGCCTAGAGCAGTACAACACTGCTAAGTCTGTAAGCCATTGTGTGGTTGGGAGAAAAAGTTCTGCTTTTGTGTTTGATTAGTATGTTACTGAGATAGGGCAGCCAAAAAAATTAAAATTCTGTTGTCATTTGCTTTCTATGTGCACTAACTCTGACGTTAATGTCAGAGTTTGTTTTATCTACGCTATTTCTGGTAATTTTGGGAAACTTCCCTAAAACTATGTAAAACTGATCTTGTCCTAATATGGCTTAAAGAGCATTTGCCAGGAAATTCAGGCTGGTCTAAAAATGATTATGCTATTGGAGTGTTTATTGCTTAAGATATGCCACCATACTCAGTAGCAGAGAACATGGGGTTTATGCCAGATTTACTTTATTATGATTGTTAACATTATATAAGATTATTTTTGATTTTTTTATTATTATTATCACAATGTGATAATAAATGCCTCTTTTTGTTAGACCAGTGAACAAACGCATTGTCTTTGGTACAAAGTACAAAGACCAATGTTTTGTTTCAATCAACCGAGTACTCTGTGACTCTTTATGCTCAGCTGGTAATTGTGCATTTTTAATAATGGGTCCAATAGTAGTCTTCCAAGTGCGTACAGTAGTAACTTTGTATAGTAAAATACCGTTATAACGGACTTCAAGAGACCTGGCAAAACAGTCCGTTATACCCAAAGTCAGTTATATCCGGAGTTGCTGTATGCCCAGAACACAACTACAGGACACCATTTACTCATGCCACACCCCAGCAGACACACTTGTGGTAT